>PVIU01008090.1:0-86094 GCA_004026605.1 Ondatra zibethicus
AGTTTCTCTCCATTTAGTTTGATGTTGGCTGTTGGCTTGCTGTATATTGCCTTAATTATGTTTAGGTATGTTCCTTGTATCCCTGCTCTCTCCAAGACTTTTATCATGAAGGGATGTTGTATTTTGTCAAATGCTTTTTCGGCATCTAATGAGATGATCATGTGGTTTTTATTTTTCAGCTTGTTTATATGGTGGATTATGTTCACAAATTTTCGTATGTTGAACTATCCCTGCTTCTGTGGGATGAAGCCGACTTGGTCATGGTGGATGATAGTTCTGATGTGTTCGATTTGCTAGTATTTTATTTAGTATTTTTGCATCCATGTTCATGAGTGAGATTGGTTTGTAATTCTCTTTCTTAGTGTTGTCTTTCTGTGGTTTGGGTATCAGGGTAATTGTAGCCTCATAAAAAGAGTTTGGCAATGTTCCCTCTGTTTCTATTGTGTGGAATAATTTGAGGAGTATTGTTATTAGTTCCTCTTTGAAAGTCTTGTAGAATTCTGAGCTGAAACCATCTGGTCCTGGGCTTTTTTTGGTTGGGAGACTTTTGATGACTGTTTCTATTTCTTCAGCAGTTTAGGTCTGTTTAATTTGCTTATCTGGTCTCTATTTTATTTTGGTGATATTTAAACAGAAAGTTGTCCATTTCCTTTAAGTTTTCCAATTTTGTGGAGTACCGGTTTTCAAAATATGACCTGATGATCCTCTGTATTTCCTCCATGTCTGTTGTTATGTCCCCCATTTCATTTCTGATTTTGTTAATTTGGATATTCTCTCTCTGCCTTTTGGTTAGTTTGGATAAAGGTTTGTCTATTTTGTTGATTTTCTCGAAGAACCAACTCTTTGTCTCATTGATTCTCTGTATTGTTTTCTTTGTTTCTATTTTGTTGATTTCAGCTTTCCATTTGACTATTTCCTGCTGTCTAGTTCTCTTAGGTGAGTTTGCTTCTTTTTGTTCTAAAGTTTTCAAATGTTCTGTTAATTCACTAGTGTGGGATTTTTCTAGCTTCTTTATGTAGGCATTTAGTGCTATGAACTTGCCTCTTAACACTGCTTTCATTGTGTCCCATAAATTTGGGTATGTTGTATGGTCATTTTCATTGGATTTTAGGAAGTCTTTAATTTCCCCTTTTTTTCTTCCTTGACCCATTGATGATTCAGGTGAGCATTGTTTAATTTCCATGTGTGTGTGGGTTTTCTGGAATTGGTATTGCTGTTGATTTCTAGTTTTAAAGCATGGTGATCTGATAAGGTACATTGGGTTATTCCAATTTTTTTGTATTTGTTGAGGTTTGTTTTGTTACCAAGTTTGTGGTCAATTTTTGAGAAGGTTCCATGAGGTGCTGAGAAGAAGGTATATTCTTTTCTGTTTGGATGGAATATTCTATAGATGTCTGTTAAGTCCATTTGATTCATAACATCTGTTAGTTCTCTTATTTCTCTGTTCATTTTTTGTCTGATTGACCTGTCCAGTGGTGAGAGGGGAGTGTTGAAGTCTCCCACTATTAGTGTGTGGGGTTTAATATATGATTTAAGCTTTAGAAGTGTTTCTTTGACATATGAGCGTACCCTTGTATTTGGAGCATAGATGTTCAGTATTGAAATTTCCTCTTGATGGATTTTTCCTGTGACTAATATGAAATGCTCTTCTTTGTCTCTTTTGACTGATTATAACTTGAAGTCTGCTTTATTAGATACTAGGTTAGCTACACCTGCTTGTTTCTTAGGTCCATTTGATTGCTATATTTTTTTCCCAACCTTTTACTCTGAGATGATCTCTGTCTTTGAGGTTGATATGCATTTCTTGTATGCAGAAGAGGGATGGATTTTTTTTTAGTATCCAGTCTGTTAGCCTGTGCCTCCTTATGGGTGAGTTGAGTCCATTTACATTAAGGGATATTAATGACCAGTGATTGCTATCTCCTGTTAATTTGGTTTTCATCGTTGGTGGTGATAATTTGTGCATTTTTTTTCTTCTTTGGGATTTGCTGTATTGAGATCATCAATGTCTGTGTTTTCGTGTAGCCATCTTCCTTGGGTTGGAGTTTTCCTTCTAGTATTTTATGAAGGGCTGAATTTGTGGCAAGGTATTGGTGAAATAGATTTGTCATGGAATATCTTGTTTTGTCCTTCTATGGTGATCGACAGTTTTGCTCAGTATAGTACTCTGGGCTGGCATCCGTGGTCTCTTAATGTCTGCATAATGCTTGACCATGACATTCTGGCTTTCATTGTCTCCACTGAGAAGTCAGGTGTAATTCTGATAGGTCTACCTTTATATGTTACTTGTCCTTTTTCCTTTGCAGCTCTTAATATTCTTTCTTTACTCTGTATGTTTAGTGTTTTGATTATTATGTGGTGAGAGGACTTTTTTTTTTTTTTTCAGATCCAGTCTATTTGGTGTCTGTAAGCTTCTTGTATCTTCATTGGCATGTCTTTCTTTAGGTAGGGAAAGTTTTCTCCTATGATTTTGTTAAATAAATTTTCTGTGCCTTTGAGTTGAACTTCTTCTCCTTCTTCTATACTTATTTTTCTAAGATTTGGCCTTTTTATGTTGTCCCATATTTCATGGATATTTTGGGCTAAGATTTTGTTTGATTTAATGTTTTCTTTAACTGATGAGTCTATTTCCTCTATTTTATCTTCAGCGCTTGAGATTCTCTCTTCCATTTCTTGTATGCTGTTGTTCATACTCGCATTTGTGGTTCCTGATCTTTTTCTCATGATTTCCGTTTCTATAATTCCTTTGGCTTGTGTTTCTTTATTTTTTTCTATCTCAGTTTTCAAGTCCTGAATAGTTTCTTTTATATGTTTGAATTTCTCTTTTTGGTTTTCTTTAAGTGTTTTGCTGCTATCTTCCAATTTTTTGTTTGTTTTTTCTTCCATTTTTTTAAAGGTAGTTTTCATTTCATCTTTAAGAATTTCAAACATAGGTGGGCGGTTTAATCCCAGTACTTGGGAGGCAGATGCAGGCAGATCTCTGTGAGTTCGAGTCCACCCTGGTCTCCAAGAGTTAGTTCCAGGACAAGCTCCAAAGCTGCAGAGAAACCCTGTCTCGAAAAACAAAAAAAAAAAAAAAAAAAAAAAAAGAATTTCAAACATCCTCTTGAGGTTATTTTTGGATCATTTTCTTCTGGTTCATCCATATTTGTTTGTTCAGGTCTTACTTTTGTAGAGTTTTTAGGTTTTACTGGTATTGTGTTGCTCTTTGTGGTGTAGCATGTGATCTTATCTTTTCTACTCATCTTTTTCTCTAATAGGTATGGTTGGGGCTGTCTGAGATTCTGTTGAATAATCTTCTAGGTGCCAGTGAATCCAAAGCTAAGATGGTTTTCTTCGTGGTACAGTCAGTGTCACAATACTAGTTACCCTGTTGGTTATTCCTGTTCCTGGAAGTAGGTCAGTTCTAATGTGCTTTGGTCTGCTCCCTTGAAGTTTGATGTCTCAGGCCTACTTTGGCCTAGGCTGCTGGCTTTGATCTGTTTCTGTAAATCTTGGTCTGGATCTCCTCTTGCAGAAGTCCCTGGCTTGGAGTTATACCTGTTCTGGTGGCCATCGCTGACTCTGGATCTGGTCACTAGTTTAATCCTGATTTGCTCGTATCCCAGGACTGGGTTTGCTCCTTGCTTCTGCTCCTGGTGGAGCTTGTTCTCTCTGTGTCTTAGGTAACTGGTTCAGTCCCACTCTGGCTCTGGTGGAGGTCGCAGACTCTGAGTCAGGTCGTTGGCTCAATCCTGGTCTGCCAGTGTCCCAGGAATGGGTTGGCTTCCAGGGCTGGGTTTGCTCCTGGCTTCTGCTTCTGGTGGAGCTTGTTTCCTCTGGCTCTCTCTATCCTAGGAGTCTCATTCAGTTCCACTCCTGTGGAATTTGTTGCCCAAGGTGTAGTTCCTTGCCTCAGGGCTACTTTGGTTTAGGTTACCAGCTTTGACCTATTTCTGTAAATCCTAGTCTGGAGTCCCTCCTGCAGAAGTCTCTGGGTTGGAGTTGGGCATGGAAAGGTTTCTGGTTCCCGTCTACTGCCTGGGAGGTTCTAGGCTCGGGTGTGCCCGAACCCGCAGAGGGCCTGCTTACTTCCTCAGAGGTCTCAGACTCACGCTGGGACCTGCAGAGGTTCCAGGTTCCTGCCAGTTCCTTTTGATGTCCCAAACCAATGCCCGAACCCACAGAGGACCTGGCTCAGGCCTACTCTCTCTGAGGTCCTAGACTTGCGCCTGGCCCAGCAGAGATCTGGTTCCTGCCTATTCCCTCAGAGGACCCATGTTCACTAACGCCTAGGCTGACAGAGGTCCTGGATCTGGCCTATTTCTTGGGAGGTCCTAGACTCTTGCCCAGACCCACTGGGGTGTTGGCTTAGGTCTACTCCCTTGAAGGTACCAGATTCACGTCCAGACCCTCAGCGGTCTCTGGCTCTGACTCACTTGGTCAGTGGTTACTCCCTTGTACCTGTTCCGGTGTAGATTGTTGGCTCTGGATCTGATCGCTGGGTCAATCATGATCTGCCCGTGTCCCAGGACTGGGTTTGCTCCTGGCTTCTGCTCCTGGTGGAGCTTGTTCTCACTGTGTCTTAGGTAACTGGTTTAGTCTCTGAGTCAGGTTGTTGGCTCAATCCTGGTCTGCCAGTGTCCCAGGACTGGGTTGGCTTCCAGGCCTGGATTTGCTCCTGGCCCTGCTCCTATTAATCTATTTTATTCAAGGTCTGTTGACTTTCCATTCTTCTAGATAAGGATTTCATTTACTGAAACTCGGTTTTAAGACATTCCTGATAGAATCATGTGTCAATGGTTTTCTTTGAAACCTAAGCTAATGGCAATGTCAATAATTCAAAATATTTCAGGTTCTTTTTTTTAAGCCAAAGTCTCATTCTGTAGACCAGGCTGGCCTTGAACTCACAGAGATCTGCCTGACTTTGCCTCCAGTGCTGGATCAAAGGCCTGCACTACCACACCAGCTGGTTTTCATTCTTCTTCTTTTTTTTTTTTTTTAATACCTGGAGGGACAGCCTTGGGTGCTAGGAACTGAACTCCTATATTTTTGGCTGTGAGCCTAGCCTTTAATGGCTGAGCCATTCCTCCAGGCCACCATTCTTTTTTTTTTTTTTTTTTTGGTTTTTCTAGACAGGGTTTCTTTGTAGTTTTGTAGCCTGTCCTGGAACTAGCTCTGTAGACCAGTCTGGCCTCGAACTCACAAAGATACACCTGTCTCTGCCTCCCGAGTGCTCAGATTAAAAGCGTGTGCCACCAACACCTGGCCAGGCCATCATTCTTAAATAATATTTTATTCTATTTGCAGTTATATTTTGTTTCCCTAGGAAGAACTAAGGGTTTTCTCTCAGTGGACTAGAGAATTTCAGGCAGGGCTGGAGAGATGGCTCAGTGGGTAAGAGTCCTTGCTGCTGCTCTAGCAGAGGAGTCAAGGTCAGTTCCCAGAACTGTGGTTCACAATTACCTGTGACTGAAGTTCCATGGGATACAGTGCTACAGTGCTCTCTTCAGGCCTCTGTAGGCCCCAGCTATGTATGTGGCGTGTACACACACACACAGACGCACAGACACATACACAGGCACGTGCGCACACACGTGCAAACAAAACATTCAGGCAAATAAAATAAAAATAAGGCATTAAAAAATTTCAATCACAGATGCTGTAAAAGAGTTTCCACTTTCTTATGTTAAGAGTTCAGCAGAGGGCTGTGCAGTGGGTGAATATTGGAGGACACACCTCTACTCAGATGTCCATTATTAGCCATTTCTCTAATTAAAACCACGTGGGTTGGGCCAGTTGTGGTGGTGCACACCTTTAAACCCAGCACTCAGTGGCAGAGGCAGGAGGATCTCAGTGAGTTTGAGGCCAGTCTGGTCTACATTAGTTGAGTTCCAGGACAGCCAGTACTACCTATAGAGACTCTGTTGCAAAACAAACAATAAAAACAACAAGCTGGGCAGTGGTGGCACACGCCTTTAATCCCAACACTCAGGAGGCAGAGGCAGGCGGATCTCTGTAGGTTTGAGACCAGCCTGGTCTACAGCACGAATTCCAGGACAGGCTCCAAAGCTACACAGAGAAACCCTGTCTTGAAAAACCAAAACAAACAAACAAAAGCGCAACAAAACCACAGAATAAAAAAACTTCCCATAGGGGTTTTAAAATGAAGATCTGAACTACATGGCTTTCAGCCCCGTTCTGATTTGTCTGTGGTAAATAGATTGGGAACCCAGAAGGGGACTGGAGAGATGGCTCAGTGGTTAAGAGCACTCAGTGTTTTCAGGCTCCTGCATTCAGCTCACAGCACTCACATCGGGCAGCTCTCAGACTCCTGCTTCTGCAGTTATATGTGAATGACAGCCTTCTCTGGCCTCTTGCGACACTGCATGCACATACGGAGACGGTTCGCACACGTGTACATTAATAGAAGGTTCACACACGTGTATATTAATAGAAATTAGAAAGGAATGATTTTTAAAATCCTCAGAAGATATTTATCAATAATACAGAAATAACTGATCCTTAGAATGACATAAAACCCTTCAGATGTAGCCCAAAATGCTGAGAACTCAGAAGGGAACACATTTGCATTGGAACCAATAGACTTTCCTGTATTTTCTTTTTTCATTTTTGTTCTTTCCTTTTCGTTTTTTGAGACAGGGTTTCTCTGTAGCTTTGGAGCCTGTCCAGGAACTTGCTTTTGTAGACCAGGCTGGCTTCAAACTCACAGAGATCCTCCTGCCTCCGCCTCCTGAGTGCTGGGAGTAAAGGCATGTGCCACCACCGCCTGACTTTCCTGTATTTTCAAGAACTGTTAATTCAATATTCTCCAAAATATGAGCTTTCTACTTGCTTACTATCAGCACCACTATAATATGGATATTCAGACCTAGCTTTCTCCATGAGAATGGGGCACGACCACAAACATTAGGGACCTCGATTGTCAAGGGCTTCTTGTAAAGGGCATTCCCTTGTTCTATACGTGTTAATCTTCCCAAAAAGTATTTGTAGAAGAACTGATCAGAGGTGTTGGAAAGAAAAGAGACTACAACAAAACAAAGCATCAAATCTAGAAATATAGAAGATTTAAACGACTGATACGGGGTGAATATATTAACAATGCATTGTATATATGTATAAAACAGTCAAATATTACATTTTAAAACTATTTTAAAGAGAAAAAAGAATTAATAGAAAATGAGAGTTCTGACAGATTGTGCCTAATCTCCAATAAAATTATTTACTGCTCTAAGAGACTGATACATGAAAATTTGTCACAACTTTATGATTTCAAGGTATTCTGAAAGATCAGTGTTTTAAATTTTATTTATCATTTCATAAAGCAATGAATACCAGGAAAGTTTCTTTTTCTTTTTTTCATTCTCTCTTTCTCTTTCATCTTTTCTTTCTTTCTTATTTTTTTTTTCAAGGAAGGATTTCTGTGTAACAGTCCTAACTGTCCTGGAACTCACTCTGTAGACCAGGTTGGCCTCAAACTCACAGAGATCCGCCTGCCTCTGCCTCTAGAGTGCTGAGATTATTCGTTCAGTTGTTGTTGTTTTGTTTGTTTCTTTGTTGTTTCAAGACAGGGTTTCTCTGTGTAGCTTTGGACCCTATCCTGGCACTTACTCTGTAGACCAGGAAGGCCAGTTTTTGTTTTTGAGACAGGGTCCTGAGTTGGTTGGGGCTGGCTGTGAATTTCCCGTGCAGCGAAGGCTGTGATCAAACTCCCACCCTTCCTCCCTCAGTCTTCCACACGTGGGAGTGTGTGGCAAGTGTCTCCACCTGCTGAACCATCCTACCGCTCCCCCATCATTGATTTTCTTGAAATAAACTGATGACTCTTTTGACCTGACATGAACACAATTATATGGTACACTGTTATAAACAGCAATTTTTCACCTATATGTGTTTGAAATTGGAAATGATAAAGTTAATTCTGTGGAAAATATAATTCTTTAATATTTGCTACTCTTTAATTTTTATTTATTTTATTTTAATTTTTTGCGCATGCCATGTTGCTTGAGTGGAGGTCAGTGGAAAATTTTCTAGAGTTTTCTCCTTGCACCGTGATTGTTCCAGGGATGAAACTCGGGTCATCAGGCTCGATGGCAAGTGCCTTTTCCTACTGAGCCACCTCCCTGTCAGATAGTCCTTTAAAAATGTAGGTTTCATAGAGAATACACAGCTTAATTTGGGAAGAATTGGACTTGTTGTAAGCATCTAAGTCAATTCATCATCTTCCTTTATATTTTTAATTCTTTTTGTCTTTTATGTTTTTTCAATAAATTCTGGTGTTTTTCCTTTTAAAATGTAGGTTTTCAGTAGATGTGCACATGTACTTTTATTCTGAAGTTGAATTCAGGCATGTTTTGGTTTGTTTAAAAAATATATGTGTGAATTAGGTGTGGTGGCATAAGCCTGTGATCCTAGCCCTTAAGAGGTTGAGGGAAAAGGTCCAGAATCCAAGGCTAATTTCAATTATAGAGTAAGACCCTGTCTAAAAAAATTGCAGGATAAACACTGAAAGTTCAGAAATATCTTATATAAACTTGTATTAGCACTATTTAATTGAGATATAAAATAAAATTATATTTCCCTAAAGTTATAAAAATTTTTAGCCAGGTGGTGTTGGCACGCACCTTTAATCCCAGCGCTCAGGAGGCAGAGGCTGGCGGATCTCTGTGAGTTTGAGGCCTATAGAGCTAGTTCCAGGACAGCCAAGGCTCCACAAAGAAACTCTCTTATGAAAATCCAAAAAAAGAAAAATTATTAGTTGGGTAACATGTTTTTAAAAATTAATTAGTTAATTTGTTTGTGTATGACTATTTTTGCCTGCACATATGTCTGTTCATCACATAAGAGAACATCGGGTTCATGGTGAGCTGCCGCATCAACACTGGAAATTGAACCTGGGTCTGATGGAAGAACAGTCAATGCTCTTAACTGCTGAGCCATCTCTCTATCCCCGATAACATGCATTCAAAAATACTTTAAATTTAGACTGACATGACAGTTTTATACTTTTATATCTTGATCAAATCCACCTCTGCTCCCTCCCTTTTCCTTGGACTTCCCACAACACCTGTTTTTGCTTAAAGTTTTTTCTTTTCACTTGTTTATTTATTTTGTGTGTAATCTGTCTGTGTATATGGTGGGGGATGGACAGTTGTGCTACAGTGTACACCTTGAGGTCAGAGGACAATTGGTGAAATTGATTTTTTTCCCTTCCTGCATGTGGGTTTCAGGGTTGTTTGTATTTGAGACAGCGTTTCTTTGTATAGCTCTGGCTGTCCTGGAACTTGCTCTGTAGACCACACTGATCTCGAACTCAGAGATCCACCTGCCTCCCAAGTGCTGGTATTAAAGACATGGGCTATGGCCGCCTCATTTAATTTTTGAATTTTGAGACTGGAGTTGGCTATGTAGCCCAGGCTGGCTTTGAATTCATGATTCTCCTCCTTAGCATCATGAGTGGTTGATTACATGAATGTACCTCCATGCTTGGTTGATAACATGGATTTTTGTTTAAATAGGTCTAATTAATTTCTGAGGGAAAGAAAAGGTAGTGACAAGTTTCATCATCTTCTGAGATTGCTTTCAGTAATTTGACATTCTTATCTTGCTGAAGCAGTGTGTGACCCTTCTGAAATCACCAAAAGGAACAGTAATCTTGTGGGAAAGTTTTCCTTTGCCTGGAGTGATCATAGCCAAAATGACCAAAAATACAGTTTAGTACTGCTTTTAACTTAATTTTTCAGCACAGCCTTGTCCTGTATTTGTCTTGAAAGAGAAAAAAAATATTTGTGTGTACAAACTCATGGCAGCATGGATTTCATAACTGCTATTTTTATATTTTTTAAATATCTGTGTCTTCCATGTACAGAGTCAACGTAGAACTACAAAATGGCGTTGTCTAAACTCTGCCAATCTTTTTCTTGTTTGTTTCTTTGAGACAGGGCCTCATGTAGCTCAGGCTAGCCTTAAACACACTAGCAGAGGATAACCTTCAGCACTTCATCCTCCTACCTTTCCCTCCCAAGTGTTGGCATTATAGGTACGCACCATAATGCCTGGCTAAGACTATTTCTTTAACTTATTTGTGTTACACAACACCCTCTAGTATTTGAGTCACTAACATAATGTACTCTGAATGCAAGACATACTAAGAGCTGTATGTGACTGTGTATAGCTATCATCCAGCACTGGGAAGGCTGAGACAAGAGATCATTCTGTGTCAAACCCTGCTGGACTGCAGAGTGAAACCCTGTTGGAATAAGTAGTTAAAAATGTATACAAGACATTGTGTCTGCTGAAGAGGATTCCCCTCTAGAGTATCTGTTCCTATAAAATTCTCAGTTGATATAAAGGGTGGGTTTGATTGGAATTTTAAAAGCCTTTTAAAAAGTAATTGTTTTAGTGCTGGGCAGTGGTGGCACACTCCTTTAATCCCAGCACTTGGGAAGCAGAGGCCAGGTGTATCTCTGTAAGTTCGAGGCCAGCCTGATTTACAGAGGGAGTTCCAGGAAGGTTTGTTTTTTTTTTTTTTCCCTTGGAGGCAGGGTTTATCTGTAGCTTTAGAACCTGTCCTGGAACTCGACCAGGATGGCCTTAAACTCACAGAAATTTGCCTGCCTCTACTTTCAGAGACCTGGGATTAAAGGCATGTACCACCACTGCCTGGCGTGACTGGTTTTTTTTTAATATGCTCCCTCAACTATGTAGTATGGTATGGTATATACTAATGGAGTGGAATGGATGTGGGATTAAAGGGACAACCACAGATTAAATTTGAATTTAATGAATCCCCTAAAGGACATAAAGAACAACAATGTGTGACATTTGATCGGCACCTTATCATTTTCAAACTTCTTCCTAAATAGCCTAGTGATGCTGCCCTTTTTCTGTATCAATGTTTGATCTCCAGGACTCACAAGGTACAAGCAAAGTATTGACTCTTGCAAAGGCCTCTGACCTCCACACACATGCTGTGGCACACATACATTCACACACACGGACACAATACAAAATCTTGAGTGATAGCAGATTTTATATTTAATGGTGAATATTACATACACATGATCTAGTGGGCTCAGTTTTGGAACTTGAAATCAATTACTGTAAACTCTAGTATAACTTTTATTGTTGTAACTATTCTATTTACTAGATAGAATTAGCTACCAATATTAAGCATCCTGTAGATACTGTAAATAATTTTGGCTATTCAGACTCCCTGGTTATCTAACAGATAAAGTAAGCAAAATTTGTTTCACTGAGTGATGTCTGCATATTATATCTTTTTGGGTGCATGTTTCTAACAGGAATGAAACCATTTTGTTATTTTATTTTTGAGACAGGGTTTCTCTGTGTAGTCTTTGCTGACCAGGAACTCCTGGAACAGGAGTTATAGACAGTTGTGAGCTACCGTGTGGGTGCTGGGAATTTAACCTGGGTCCTTTGGAAGAAAAGGCTAATGATCTTAGCTGCTGAGCGGTCATCTCTCAACAAGATTGGTTGTCTCCTTGCACTGTGTGTGTACTGGAACTTGAACCCAGGTTGTCATACTTTGCTGCAATGACCATTATCCCCTGAGCCATCTTGATCAGCCCAAGGAATTAAACTTTTTGTGAGTGTGGGGGCTTGTTTTTTGAGACAGGGTTCTCTGTGTTGCCCTTGTTCTCCTGGAACTCTCTTTGTAGATCAGGCTGGCCTCACACTCACAGAGCTCTGTTTTCCGAGTGTTGGGATAAAAGGCACATGACACCACTGCCTGGAAAGGAATGGAATCTTAATAGGACTTGCTTATTATTCTTAATCATGAAAAGTTGTTGATGTTCATTAGTTTCTGGTTTTCCTTTTTTTAAAGCCTGGGTCTTGCTAGATCACCTAGGCTGACCTTGAAGTTGTTACTCTCCTCTGTTTGTTTATGAAATATTGGGATTACAGACCTGTGCCACCATGATTGGTTTCCTTTAAAAATTTTTCCCTATGTTTTAATTAAAAAAAAAATGTTTGCTGCTGGGCGGTGGTGGCGCATGCCTTTAATCCCAGCACTCGGGAGGCAGAGGCAGGCGAATCTCTGTGAGTTTGAGGCCAGTCTGGTCTACAAGAGCTAGTTCCAGGACAGGCTCCAAAGCTACAGAGAAACCCTGTCTCGAAAAACCAAAAAAAAAAAAAAAAAAGTTTGCTTGCTTGAACACAATTTTTAGGATAAAAACAAAACAAAACAAAACACAAGTGTGTAGAGTAGATCTGAATACAGTCCTTTTATTTTATTTTATTTTTGATCTTCAAAATAAAAAGGAATATATATGTATATATATGAAGCACTACGTAAATACTGGCCCCTCAAAGCCTGTCTTAACCTCCAGCCCTGTGGGCGTGTTATCTCACATGCAGAAAGGACTTCAGGGGGTTGTTTTATTAAGTTACCAGAAGAAACACAGCTTTGCAAATATGGCTTTAAGATTTTGACTTCAGCCGGGCGGTGGTGGCGCACGCCTTTAATCCCAGCACTCGGGAGGCAGAAGCAGGCAGATCTCTGTGAGTTCCAGCCCAGCCTGGTCTACAAAAGCTAGTTCCAGGATAGGTCCCAAAGCTACAAAGAAACCCTGTCTCGAAAAACCAAAAAAAGAAAAAAAAAAAGATTTTGACTTCAAAAGTCTAACAGAACAAATTCTATTACATAAGCCAAAAACTTGTGGTCAGTTTGCCACACTACTTTAAGAACTGGTACAAGCCATGGCTAATGTTTTGTGCATTTTCTCCAGTGTCATGTCATACTGGCCATGTTGTTTCAAACAATAACTTTCCAGAAAATAAAAGGAGCCAACTACGAAGCAAGTATTTTAGAAAAGATGTTTCTTCTATGTATTTGTAGATATGGCCTCTGAAGTAGAGTTACCTGTGAGAGTCCATGAAGGAATACATTCCAAAACCTCATCTTCGAAAAGGAACGAGGAAGATTCAGAATGCTGGGAGGACCCTGACAGCTCTGTGGACGGTGCCTTGCTTGCTAGTCAGCTGGTTTCTCAACAAGGTAAGAAATGGTTATCTGTTCCAGTTCATCGGCTGAAGAAGAAATTAGATTCAGAAATGATAGATCACATGGTGATATGTTTTATTTCTAAAACAACAGAACATGATGCAGAGTTTCAGATTCTGAAGTATTTATTTCAAATCGATGTCTTCGGCTTCATGAATTCTGCTTTTTCAACAATCGAAATTCTTATAGAAAGGGTGAGTCAGATTTAAAATTTTTATTTATATTTATTTAATGTGTTTTCTTTGTGTGTGTGTGTGTGTGTGTGTACACATGTGTGTGAGAAAGAACCACGATACACATGTGGAGGTCAGAAGACAATTGGTTGGCGTCTGTTTTCTCATTCCCCCATGTGGGTCTTAGGGATCAAACCCATTAGGCTTGGCAGCAAGCTCCTTTACCAGATGAGCCATGTTACCCACCCCATGGATTTTTAAATCTTTTGCAATATTTTTTACCCAATATAGGAATGACTTATGTGCTTGAGCAACTCTTCTCTCTATAAGCCTCGCAGTACTTCCCTTTCCATGAAATCTTATGTGTGAGTTCTTTTTAGATAAAGGTGTTGTTAATAGATGTTGTTAGGAATTTATTTATTTATTTTTGAGTCAGGGTTTCTCTGTGAATACCTGGCTGTCCTGGAACTCACCCTACTGACCAAACTGGCTTCAAACTCAGAAATCCCGCCTGCCTCTGCCTTGCGAGTGCTGGGTATAAAGGTGTGCACCACCACCGCCCAGCAGGAATTTTTTTTTTTCTCCATCTGAGAAAGGGGAAGGGGCCCTGGAGAGACGGCTCAGTGATTAAGGGTACTTGTTGCTCTTGCAGAGGACCTGGGTTCAGTTCCTGGCACCCACATGTCAGGTTACAATCATCTGTGACTCCAGTTGCAGAGGATCCCTTACCATCTTCTGGCTACCAGGGACATAGGCACACACGGTGCACATTCATACATGCAGGCAAAATACTCATACACATAAAATAAAGATAAATACATCTTTAAAAAACTTATTACTAAGTGAGATATAGCCCTGCAACAGGGTCCCACTTTAGTATTAAGCACAAAAGAAATCTTCTACAGGTGGGTGGTGGTGGTGCACGCCTTTAATTCCAGTACTCAGGAGGTAGAGTCAGGTGCATCTCTGAGGTCAAGGCCAGCCTGGTTTACAGAGCGAGTTTGAGGGCAGCCAGGGCTACACAGAGAAAACTTGTCTTGAAAAATCAAAAATAAATATCCTCCACCAAAAATTATACCAGAGAAATTAAGAACTTAAAAAAATTTACTAATCAGAACATGATATTTAAGTCACTATAAAATATTTAGTTAATGAAACCTACTAAGTATGCTTACTTTTGTGGGCTTAGTAAATGTAGTCAAATATATTTTTCTTAACTGTCTTGGTTGAAATTCTTTAGACATGAAAATATTGAATTTATGTTTAATTTTTTGTGGTCTTGGAAAATTACATATTCTTTGGAGAAGGCGTCTTAACCTTCAGTGTTAGAGGCTGAGACTGGCTAATAGGCTCCCGGTGAAGTGAACTTGTACGTTGTTTTTTAAAGTCATTGTCAGACCTGGAGGTGATGGTGCACACCTTTAATCCCAGCACTCTGGAGGCAGAGGTAGGTGGATCTCTGTGAGTTTGAGGCCAGCCTGGTCTACAGAGAGAGTTCCAGAGCAGTCAGAGCTGTTACACAGAGAAAACCTGTCTGGTGATGTGAGCTTGTGACACAGCTCGTGGAGGAGAGAACTTGTTGGGTTGCACAAGGCCTTGGGTTTAGTTCCCCAGTTCTGAAAACAACTGTAACAAAATACAGCAAGCACACACAGACACACACACACAAGTCTGTTGTCAATATTTAAAATGTGAGTTCATTAAACAATTCCAGATTCCCTCAAAAAGCTAAAAGATTGCAGTAGAAACCTCTCTAGTCTGGCAATGCTCAGGCTGATACCACTGAGAAACATAGACTTGCACTGTTCAACCACTCGCATGTATTTTAACTGCTTGGCTTCTCTGGGGCCTGCAGCCCACAATCATTGGATTAAATGTTTTGAAGAGCCTCTAACAGACCTGGAACCTAGCAATCTGGCACGGCTTTGAGGCACCTATAACACAGATCTGAAAATCTCCTGCAAACAAAAAACTGGAGCAATTTTCCCGTTAAGTTTGAGTGAAAAATTTCTTGCCTGGTTGCGGTGATTGTTTCATTTAAAGAGTATTTCAGGCTGATGATGTGTAGATGTACTTTCCTGGTCTCACTCAAGCGATAGCAGCCAACACAACTTTTTACCAACTTTATTTCATAGCTGAGGAACCTCTTGAAGTTCTAACATTCCTCTATTCCTCCCTAGAATGCTTCATTTATAAGTGTCATAAACAAGACCACAGCCCACTCCTCTTAAACAGGTAGCTCCTGAATCAATAGATTCTGATAACGGCTCTTACATCATACCTGCAGAGCATAGCTGTGTGTCACGACAGACTTCCTTCCAAAAGAGGCGTGCTTCTATGTGCCACTAGTGCTGAACTAAGTGGGAGCAGCTAGCTACAGCTCTGACATAGGGCCTTCGTGAGGGAAACCAGTTCCTAGGCCGTGGAGTCGGTTTTCTGGTTAACGATGTCCAGTGTTAGTGGATGCTCTCTCGTAGCTGTTAAGAGCACTAATGTCATTTGCTGTTATTTCCTTGAAAGCAGGTCCTTCATAAGATAATAAAATCTCATGTCTACAAAGAACAGTCTTGGAATATCTTTCATCTGGTAGGAATTATGTACTCTATGTGAATAGACTATAGGATAAAATCTTCAGTGTTTCAGTAGTTAGCAATCTTAGGACTTTTCTTTCCAGTTGTGGATCTTAATGTGTGTTATGTATAATATTTAAGAAAATATCTATCTACAGGCATAAATATGTGTGCACACATTGTCTTCAATAAGTTTTGAAGTCCATGAAACTGGATTCCAGGTTGGTAGTCACAGCTCCACCTATAGCACCCCTCTGTCTCAGTGTCCAAACAGGATCACACTCTGTGTGGAAACAGGAGTGCAGAAGGTATTAAAATCTGGAATCTTTCTCAAGGATATGAGTGTTCAGGAGAGCTGTATTTCCATGTTGGGGTGTTTTAACATGAACCTCCTCAGACATGGAACGGGAAGGTCTGCGTGAGGAGGTCAGTGTTTCTGTGCCCGTGATGTGTTCAGAAGTTAGATTTCAAATTTTGCACTGACTGTTAAGTTTACTGCTTTTGCCGTGGAGAAATTTTTGCTATAGGTATGCTTGGGTTTTTCTTTGTTCTAAAGTTTGACTTGTCTCATTTCTGCTTTTAGCATTTGGGATGGCAACTGTTGCAGATTGGAAAGGGGCACACGATTAACATAGGGAAGACAGGCTGAGCAGAGCAATTCTTTCTTTCCTATTTACAAATTCTAAGATCCCAGTAAGATTCTGGAGCCCATTAACAATGCTCAGACACACTGAAGAATTTTTTTTTGAGTAATTAATTCAGTGTTGTAATGGAAGCTTTAAGCGTCTTTGAAATTTAAGATAAATTTTAAGTTCACCTCTTTAGTATTCACATAAGCTAATTTCAACGTAATCCGACACGTTGAAAGTTGTGCACTAGCTTAAAACTGGAGTGTTGAGCGACTTCGGCTATCTCCCATAGCAGCAGTTTCTGAAACTCCCTAGGGTGATGTGGCAAAGAACAATTTGAGTTTCGACAAAGTAGGCCTCAGTTTGGCCCTAAGTCACTGGCTGTAACCATGGGTGTTTCTGATTTTGTGTGACGCTTGTGGCATGAAAGTGGTGTTTTCACTAGAAGGTTATATTACAGGAATTTACAAAGGCTTTATGATTTCCTGTGTCAAGTTCTCTCCGGCTCCTATGAACTGCTTAACTAAAGACGCGTTAGTTTGGGATAAGACGAAGGTGTTGGTAAAGAAAACACACACTAGAGACAGGTTATCTTTTAAACCTTATGTTTAAAATCGTCTCTCCCAGTACTTCATGCCATGGTCCTAAAAATAGAGCCCTAAATTTAGAGGGCAAGCTGCTACATTTAGTTCCTTTCTCCGTGAGCGCCCCGTGCTGGGCAGAAGTCCACACGGGCTTGATTTAGGTGCTGAGGCACTAATGGAGTTTAAGACTGGGGCTCCTGACTAGTGCCCACCAAGTGACCTCAGGTGAGTGAACCTGAAGGCCGGACAGAGGAGGACTGAAGCGTGCTTGCACAGGAGAGGTTAAACTCTGACCAGAGCACACGCACAGTTGACCCGAACGCCTTCGTAGCCAGAGTCCGAAGTGCCGACGCGGTAGGCTTGACGCGCGCCGGCTCGGGCACCACCGAACGTTCTGGCCGGAATTGTGAAGAAGGCCAGCGTCTCTCTGCCCGGCAACGCAGTGTTGGTTTTGTGCTTGAGAAGAGAGGACAGGAGCGCGTTGGGAGCCGGGGCGAGGGTTGTATTTTCACCCCGGGCCCGCTCCCGAGGCCTCGGCTGCGATCGCAGTCGCGGGCTTAGTGCTCTGTATCTCTGTACTCAGGGTTTGGAGGCCCAGGCGAGGAGCTTGGGCCCTTTAAGTGCGAGCGCGGACGTGTCCGCGGAGCTTGGTAGAAGTAGAGTAGGCGTCGCCACCGCACTGGCGAGACCAAGACCCCGGGGTGGGAGGCGGGCTCCCCCCGCGGGGCCCGCGATGGTGCGGGCCGGCCGCCGGTGCCTTTGCCTTCCCAGCGCCCCGCCGACTGCGCCCGGCAGACTGCGCCCGGGCCTGCTGCTGGCCGGCGGGCTGGCTGCGAGGCCTCCGCCCGTGGGCGCGGCGATGGTAGGGTCCGAGGCCGCCGCCGGGTGCGTGCGGCTGCTTCTGGAGCTGCTGCGCTGGGTGAGTCCTGGGCTCGGGAGCCGTGGGCCTGGCGGGGCCGAGCGTCTGCTGGGGGAGAAGCTAGCCGGAGCTCAGCGCGCTCGCCCGGCCTGTGCTGGGCTGCTGCTCGCCGCGGGGAAAGGGACCCGGGGATCCGGAAGGCAACGTGGAACTTCCAGAGGGGCTCGCATCGTTCTCAATTCCGGAGTCGTTTTGCCTGAACATTATTTATTTTGAACAGGGGTCGGTTACACGTGGTTCTTCTGGCTGCCGGAAACTGGAGTTTCTTCGCGGTGAAACTTCTTACCTAAGAGGACACCTAGCTGGGGCCGGAGCTAAGATTCTAATTCCTCATTATTTTTCCCCAGTAAAGAATAATGCCCTTTTGAGATGCCTTTAATTGTAGTGTGCCTTCTTCCTTTTTGTTATTGTTACTGTAAAATGTGTTCTTGTAAACTCTAGAGATAGTGAACCCTCAGGATCCAAAGTATATATCTGTTTTTTTCTCTCATTTTGTAAGCAGGTGGCGGAGGTTTTTGCTCTTTAAGTGTTTGTAAGTGGTTTTGTTGTTGTTGACATGTTTAGGAACACACACACAGTTTTTGAAAACTGCATTGCATTTTAAAAAAGACCATTAAATACTGCAGCTCTTCCGATTAACCAGTTCTGAGTATCTTCTTGTTCTGTGAATTCAAAGTAGTGTTGCCATGCTCATGCTTCGTTTATCCGATAGCCATGGTGTAGTGGGTGCTCCCACCCATGAATGCAAATGCTCTATGGAGGTTCTAAGTGAACTAAGAGTTTTGGTCCTTGTCATTATGTTGTCTTTTTAGGGAGAGAACACACAAAATTAATCCACAGTAGAAGCCGATTGCTTATAGAAGCACACATACAAGACAAGGGGAGGGAGAGATTGTATTTTCTTGGGTTGTTGGGAAGGTCTTTTTAGAGGCTGAACACATAGCTTAAGTAGATGTGAAAACAGCGTGCACAGAGGCTCAGCTGCTCAGAGCATAAAATGAGCCAAGGGAAATGATGCTTACTGTAGACAAGTGGGACCCAAGGGTGCAGGAGAGCCATTGAAGGCTTTTCAGTGGTTAGACTTTTAGAAAAAAGTATAGATTTTCCTGAAAGTATGTAGTTCAGACGTCAGGGGACAAAAAACAGGAAGGAGAAATGACAGTGGTTGTAGAGATATCTTGTTTGTGTTTTAAATAAAGCTTGCCTGAAGACCAGAGTGCAGAGCTAAGCCACTAGAGACCAGGGAGTGGTGGCACAGACCTTTAATCCCAGGACTCTGGAGACAGGCAGAGGGAGCTCTCTTAGTTCAAGGCCACCCTGGGCAACACGAAGTTGAATCTGTCTAAAAGAGAAACAGTTTATACAAAGGTGATCCCAGCACTTGGGATCCCATGCCTTTAATCCCAGCACTAGGGAGGTGGATACAGGAGTGATATGGCTGGAGAGAGGAATATAAGGTGGGAGGAGACAAGAGATCAGTGCAGTCTGAGGTTTGGTGGAGACAGTTGCAGTCTAAGAATGCAGTCTGAGGAGACACTCTGAAGACAGGATCACCCCTTTGGTCTGAGCATTGTTAAGGTAAAAGGTCTCTCTAGTGGCTGGCGGCACTGCTTCTCTGATCCTTCAGTTATCACGCCCTAATATCTGACTTCGGGTTTTATTTATTAAGACCAACTAGAATTCGTGCTACAGGTGGTGAGGATACAGAAGGTGGTCCTAAATAGGACTTTCTTGATTAGTTGTGGAGAGGGATAGGATGTGAGGAGAATCTAGAATAATCTTAAATCTCGGGCTGTGTCACTAAGTTACTGAGATGGGATTTGTGGTATGAGAAGCATACTGTAGATGAGGCACAATTTCAGATCACACACATCTCCCTTAAAATCAACAGTTAGGACCCAGGGAGATGGGTCAGTGTTAAGTCCTTGCTATGTGAATGCTAGGCTTGCGGTGCCCTCCAGCTCAAGCATTGGGTGTGTAGGGGAATCCCAGGCTCGCTGGTCACCATTTAGCCAAGAATGTAGGTTCAGCAGTAGACCCTGCTGTCTCAGAAAAATTAAGGTGGAGAAGGCAGACATCTCCAAGTCAGCCTCTGGCTTTTCTGTGTATGCTCATGCACTGGGCACGCCTAACAGTTACCAACACTTGGTTTTGATAAGGCTGGTAATGAGGGACATGGAGAGATTTTGCAAACTTTGCAGGATTTTTCATGCTTCAGTGGGCTATGTGGATGTGTTTTGCTGATCTTAGGGCAACAGTCCTTCGCACACCTTCAGGATGGTGTTGCTGTGGGTTTTGTACTGGTGCTGTTTGTCAGATTGAGGAAATGTCACCCTAGTTTGCAGAGTCTCTTGATCATTATTAGAGGGTGTTTGATTTTGTGAAATATTTTCTTATTTCTTTTTTTTCTTATTTCTTTTACTATGGTATATAGCATTGATTTTTTTTAACTTAAAAATTACATTCATTCATTCATTTGTGTGTGTGTGTGCTTGTGCATGGAAATCCAAGGACCCAGGAATCTGTTTTTCTCCTTCTACCATGTGGGTTCTGGGGTTCAAACTCTGGTCATCAGGCTTGGTGGCAAAGTTCTTACCTGTTGAGCCATCTTCCTGGCCCAATAACTTTTTAAGAAAGGCTTTCACAACTTTGAATTTCCCTTTTATGCATTGGATTAGCTGTATTTTATAAGTTTTGTTGTGTTGTATTTTTTCAATTTATCTGAAAGCATTTTATTTTTATTGAAAAAAAAAACCTTTATTTTATGTGCATGGGTGTTTTGCTCCTGCACATATACCCTTGCACCATGTGTTTGTGGTGCCTGAAGATGTCA
The DNA here is from genome assembly GCA_004026605.1 of Ondatra zibethicus. Taxonomy (NCBI): domain Eukaryota; kingdom Metazoa; phylum Chordata; class Mammalia; order Rodentia; family Cricetidae; genus Ondatra; species Ondatra zibethicus. Next base: position 20,736 of record PVIU01008090.1, read on the forward strand.
CAAGAGCGTGTCAGATCCCCTAGGACTGGAATTATGGACTCTGTTGGATGCTGGGAATTGAACTCGGGTCCTCTGGAAGAACCATCAGTAGTACTCTTAACTGTTGAACCATCTCACCATCCCCTGGAAGTATTTTCTAATTTCTGTAGTTGGATTGGAGACATGGTTCAGTAGGTAAGACACCTGAGTTCAGATCCCCAGAACCCACATTAAAGTTGGACAGGGAAGAGGCATCTGTAATTGGTCCCTCTCGGTAAGAGGAGGAGGCAGGAGGCTCCAGACACTTCCTGGCCAACTAGCCTGGCATATGTGACCGTGAATAATAGGAGATCTGTGTTTTGTCAAACACAATGCATATAGATAAAACGTGAACTTTAAGTCAGTGAAAAGTACCCAACCCAGGTCATTGATTTTTTTTTTTTTAACTCATTGGTGGCCTGCCACCCAGCTCCCAGATAAATACATGGAGATTTATTATTAATTATGAATGCCCGGCTTTAGCTTGGCCTGTTTCTAGCCAGCTTTTCTAACTTAAATCATCCCATTTCTCTAACTACATTTTGCCTCTGGACTTTTTAACCTTCCTCTATTCTGTGTGTCTTTCTGTACTTCTTAATCGGGGAGTGGCCCCTGGTGTCTTCCTTTCTTCCTTTTCTTGCTTACTCTTCTCCAGATTTTTCCTATTTATTCTCTCTGCCAGGCAGCCCCTCCTATCCTTTCTCCTGCCTAGCTATTGGTCATTCAGCTCTTTATAGACCAATCAGGTGTTTTAGGCAGGCAAATAACACAGCTTTACAGAGTTAAAAAAATGCAGCATAAAAGAATACAACACATCTTTGCATCATTAAACAAATGTTCCACAGTATAAATGAGTGTAACACATTTTAAACTAATATATTCCATACCATTTTTTTTTCAAGGCAGGGATTCTTTGTGTAACAGTCCTAGCTGTCCTGGAACTCACTCTATAGACCAGACTGGCCTTGAACTCACAAAGATTCACCTACCTCTGCCTCCTGAGTTCTGGAATTAAAGGCACATGCTGTCCCTGCCTTATCCTTGAAACCTTCCTGGAGTTAAGCTCTAGGAATCTCCTCATAGCTCCTGTTTGAAAACCACTGTGTTTCACACCACACTTGTTTCTCAGTACAAGCACACCTGTAAGTTTTAAGAAAACATGGTTGGAGGTTTTCTGCTTAGTATTACATGGCAGCCCATTTCATATTCCTAGAGCTGACCTCAGCCACCTGTACCTGTCTTTATAACGCTACTGTGGAAGACTTGCGTTGATAGGCTAACTTCTTTTGTCTTGAAGGTCGTGGCAGCATTACCTGAAGATATGAAAGCAGAGTTCAGTGCCAATGGATTTTCAATGGAATTGGTGGTTTGTGTGCTTACCGGTGGACTGCTTGTCTTCCTCCTGTTTCTGTGGAGAGGCTTTCGATCAGTAAGTTATAACCTACGCAAACTAAGAGAATGGTCATTCTGGGTTTGTGTTTCTTAAATTCATTTTATTTTATATGTATGACTGTTTTGCCTACGTGTATGTATGTGTATCACATGTGTTTCTGGTACACACAGAGGTGAGAAGAGGATCCTTGGTACTGGAGTTCCTGATGATTGTGGGCTACTATGTGGGTGATGAGAATTGAATCCTGGTCCTCTGCAAGAGTAACAAGTGCTCTTAGCCACTGAGCCATCTCTCCAACCCTCATTCTGTCTTTAGACAGAACAACTGATTGGAGAAACTTGTTATTTCAGGGAAATAAGTTAGGCCGTAGTGTTCTGGGCTGCTCATGGTAATATGTAGTTATTAGAAAGTGAATATGGATTTAGAGAAATGTTTTCGCATGTAAGGAATTTTGAAAGGATTTTCTTTGTAGGAATACTGTACACTAGTTCCAAAGCCCCACCGTTTTCTTTTCCTGTTTTGAGGGGGGTCTGCGTTTGTTTGTTTTGGTTTTTGAGACAGGGTTTCTCAGTAGCTATGGAGCCAGTCCTGGAACTCACTCTGTAGACCAGGTTGGCCTCCAGTTCACAGAGATCTGCCTGCCTCTGCCTCCTGAGTGCTGGGATTAAAAAAATACTTTTTCTTAGGGCCAAATACGTTCATGGGAAACATTTTTTTAAAAGATTTATTTATTTATTATGTATATATTTTTCTGCCTGCATGTCTGCCTGCAGGCCAGAAGAAGGCACAGATGGTATGAGCCACCATGTGGTTGCTGGGAATTGAACTCAGGACCTCTGGAAGAGCAGCCAGTGCTCTTAACCTCTGAGCCATCTCTCCAGCCCAGGAAACATGGGTTTAAGTGGAATTAAACAGGTGTCCTTATAATAGGGCTGTCTCAGAGCCTATAATATGCTAGCACAATGTGGCTCTAGGGTGGGAGACCCACTGTGTAGCATTGTTTTCACTGGGGATAGAATGCTTTTGGGTCATGTGCTCACTGTAAAGTCATAAGAAAGTTATTAACTTAGGAGAAGTCATATAGATTTACTTGAAGGTGTATTTGTTTTAATGTAATTTTGTTAAAAATTTGTTTCAGATTCAAAGCCGATTTTATGTGGGTAAGTTTTTTTTCTGTCTTTGATCCCGTGCTTGTATATAATTAATAAAACTTGCAACAGTTTAGTTATAATAATAATCTTTCTTTTGCTTTCTCAGGAAGAGAAAGAAAACTTGCTCTAGAACTTTCGGCACTAATTGAAGAGAAATGTAAACTACTTGATAAAGTCAGCCTCGTTCAGAAGGAGGTGAGAGGTGTCTGAAAACGATGTCAGTGGAGAGTGTGGGCTTAGTGGTTCTCTGTGGGTCACTCTGGGCCATCAGAGCTCCGTTGCCGAGCACCTGCCTCACTTAGCCCTTCTTTTTGCAGCCACCCTGGTGATGTCTAGTGCTTATCTTTTCTGACTAATGAGGTGGAGCACCTTGGTTTGTTTATTGTTCATTTAGATAGTCTTCTTCTGAACTTGCATTTTTAAGTCTTTTTCACCTTAAAAATGACATTATTATTGTGTGTTTCTCTTTGTGTCGGGGGGCGTGTACATGTACCAAGGCGTTTGTGTGGTGATCGTAGAACATGGAGGAGTAGGTTCTCTCCTTTTCCATGTGGGTCCCAGGGATTGAAGTCAGTCTTGGTGGCAAGCTCCTTAAGTACCAAGCCATTTCACTGGCCCATTTCTACCCTTTTAAAAGCACTCATAATCTTTTTCCCTTCATGTCATATAGAAGTAGGACTTTTGTTTTGAATAGTTTATATCATATATAAGAGTTTTGTCAGATGTATGGATTGCAAATGTCTTGTGGCTAACATTTCTGTTTTGTTTGGTGTCTTAGAAGGTAGAGGTTTAGGATTAGAATTTTAGTGTAGTGTCATGTGTCGAGTTTTGCTTACCAAAGGTATAGTGGTGCCCTTACTTGTCATCGCGTAGGGACTTTATTTACTGTTTTTATTTGGCTTATATTAGCTTGCTAGGGCTGCTGTGACAAAATGCCACTTTAGCAGCAGGAGTGAATTTCCTTACAGTTCTGAAAACAAGAGTCCAAGATGGAGGCATAGGTAGGCTTTGCTTCTTCTGTGGCCTGTCCCTTGATTTGTAGATAGTGCTGCCTGCTTGCCATGCATGTCTCACTCTGTCTTAGGATACCAGTCATATTAGGTTAGGGTCGTCTTACTGCCTCATTTTATCCATTATTATTTAAAGGCTTTGTCTCCAAATAACATACATTCTGAGGTGCTAAGGCTTAAGAGACATATATATATCTATAGCCTTGGCTGTCTTGGAACTTTGCTTTGTAGATCAAGCTGACCTCAAACTTAGAGAATCTGCCTGCCTTTGCCTCCCAGAGTGCTGGGATTAAAGGTGTGCACTACCACTGCCCAGCTCTCTTTACTTTCTTCTTCTTCTTCTTCTTCTTCTTCTTCTTCTTCTTCTTCTTCTTCTTCTTCTTCTTCTTCTTCTTCTTCTTCTTCTTCTTCTTCTTCTTCTTCTTCTCCTCCTCCTCCTCCTCCTCCTCCTATTCCTCCTCCTCCTCTTCTTCTTCTTCTTTTTCTTCTCCACCTCCTCTTCCTCCTTCTCCTCTTCCTTCTCTTCCTCCTCTTCATCTTCCTACTCCTTTCTCTTTCTTCTTTTTCTTTAATTATTTTTTTATTTTATGTGTATTGGTGGTTTGCTTTCGTGTATGTCTGTGTGAGGGTGTCAGATTTCCTGCAACTGGAGTTACAGACAGTTGTAAGCTGCCGTATAAGTTCTGGGAACTGAACCTGGGTCCTCTGGAAGAAGAGCAAATGCTCTTTATTTTTGTTTTATATGTATGAGTGTTTTGCTTTCATGTATATGTGTGTGCTGGATGTGTGCCTCCTACATTCTCAGTGCTGGGATTAAAGGTGTTAGAGATATGAAAAGCCACAGAGAAAATATTACTTACCAGTATTTAAGACATGAGGAAGGGTCAGAAAGGGAACACTAGAAAAAGAGGAAGTGTGTCAGAACTATGAAAAGCAATAGAGAAAATTTTGTGTATTAGGTTAGAGGAAAAGGACGTATAGAAGAGCCTTTCCCACCAAGACACAAGTTCCTGCATACCAACCAAACACCTGACATGTTCAGAGCAAATAAATAAATAAAAATAATTAAAAAGTATTATAAATAATTGGAAAATAAAAATTAAAGATTAAAGAAATAAGCACACAAATGAGGAATAAAATGAGGAAGGGGCTGTCCTTGCCCCGCTTTCATTTCCTCTCCATTTGTTGTGTTGCTTGTATTTTCCATAAATGACCTTTATTGTGATGGGGGTCTTTCATCTTACACATAAACCTTTTGGTCAAAGGGAGCTGAATTTTGTTCAGCTCTGTGTTGATCCATGTGCTTGTGTTGGCTCATGTGGGCTGGTGAAGTGATGGATCACACTGACTGTGTTTAGCTTTAGTGTCAAGAGTAAATTCCACATGATTAGATTTCTTTTTTTTTTTTTAATTTATTTATTATGTATACAATATTCTGTCTGTGTGTATGCCTGCAGGCCAGAAGAGGGCACCAGACCCCATTACAGATGGTTGTGAACCACCATGTGGTTGCTGGGAACTGAACTCAGGACCTTTGGAAGAGCAGGCAATGCTCTTAACCTCTGAGCCATCTCTCCAGCACCTAGATTTCTAATCTCTTTGAGATCAGTGTTAAGTTCCATTTGTTAGAAATGTATTGAGAATTTTGCAGTAGTTGTTTCCAGACACATTGACCTATTTTCTTTTTCTTGTGTTGTCTTTGTCTTGCTTAGTTATCAAAATAATACTTTTTGAAATATAGAGGAAAGCACAGGCTCCTGTCCTAAAGCTCCTCTGACTTACCAGGTCCTGAAGTATACACATTGTTTCTGCATGGCTTCTAATTCTGAAATCCTTGCCTAGTTCCCTGCCTGTGTGAGTCTCTTATTGGGAAAAGAAATGCACACCTCTGGGTGTGCCTGTCTGCAGGGCTCTCTTCTCCCATTCATCTTTACTGTTTGAGTAGTTCTCAGATGCCTTCAGACACTCTGTCCTTTGGTATGTTATCTAGCTGCTGTTCAGCAGGAAGCTTGATTCAAAATCAACATAGTCTTCAGTTTAATCACCCCCTTAAAGATTTGCCAAATCTTGTGTTTTATATTTTACTATTCTTGGTTTTTTTATTCCTTGTTGATTATTTTGTCTTTTAAAGACTTTATCTTCTTTCCTTGCTTTATTTGTCCTCTGGTGTAAACATCTGATGGCTAGTGCTATCATTGTCTCCTATTAATTTGTTTGGGGATGATAGAGCTCTCACTAATTTGGGTGCTTATTAGCACACACTTGCTATTAGAGTTTCCACTTTGTTCGTCACAGGGTAAAGTTCTGCCATATTTTACCCAAGCTGGTGGTTATGGTTTGTTAGTAGCCCTGGCTTTGCTCAGCATGGTGGTTAGATTGCAAAACTAAGCTCAGAAAATCCAAGAGAATTTTACATATGTGGAGATAGATTGTTTGCCTTTTAGGCGTCTATTTAGATACACTTTGAGATAAAGTTTGTAGTTTTTACTCACATGTTGCCTTGTTTCATTCAGTATGAAGGCTTAGAGTCATCTTTAAAGGAGGCCAACTTTGACAAGAAGTCAGAAGTACACAGTTTGGAGGTAAAAAAAAACAAGCAAACAACCCAAAAAGTATGATTTAAAAGCTAGGGAAAAGATTCTTATTAAATAACAAACTTTAAAAATGTTATCTTCTCAAATATGATTATTTCAGAGAAATAGGAAATGGCGTATCTAGATCTTAAAAGTTATAGAAAAAGCAGAAACAGGACATTTATAGGTGGCATAAAACATTTGAAAACAAAACAATTTGAGTTCTTATTATTAACTTGTTTTGAAGGATACATAACCAGTTTATCAGAATCTATAGATTTGTAGAAAGAAATCCTTTATTCTGTATTCCTAAGAATGCATTGAAGAGACCATCCATTCCTTTTTTTGACATAGTTTGCTCCAGGAAAGAGACATAGAACTCTTTCACAAATTCAAGCATAATAGGAGACAAGTAAGTTGTGATCATATTACTTTTTTTTCCTTACCATGTTAGTAGGCATTAACTAGAATTAGACCAGAGGTTTGCATGTAAATAGTGGCATGGTGGTAAATGTTTAATCCCTGTTTACAGATGAGTCCCTGTTTACACATTTTGTCATGGCCACTTTTCAGTCCGTAACATGATGTCACTGAATGGGGAGTTTGAGAGACACACAGTTACTCTCCTGTTTTAGAGGACGCAAGAATTCCTCTTCTCAGACAGATTAGGATGAGATGGAGTGCCTTGATACTATTTACAGATGGAAGGGTTGTAAAAAGTGAGTCGTGAGCCTCTGTAATAGAAGCAGTCTGCCCCTGCTGATGATAAACTAGAAAATAGACGTTGTGCCTTTGTGTTTAGTCCAGTGTGGCAGTGTTATCGTCTGTCCTCACAGGACGTCTGTGTCTTATGATGTAGAATGCCCTTGTAGTATCCACAAGAGTTTAGACTCCAAATAAATTTCTTAATTTTTTTTCTTTGTTACCTGTGAATAGCCTCAGGAACTCTTTGTAATTTTACTTAATGAGCCTCGAGAACCTTTTTTTCTCTGTATTGTTTGCCTCTATTATAAATGCTGTCCCAGTGGGGATTTGTTAGTTTCTCTGAATGAAAGGAATGTAGGCAGGTGTGGGGTATGCTTATCATCCAGGCACTGGGAGGGACTAGTGTTGGAGGATTGCCAATTCTGTCTCAAAAAACAAACAAACACATGCGCAAGATAAAAGCAAATGCCACAAAACAAAACACATAATTTTAGAAGCTGCTTGGTATTCATGGTAACAGAAAAGTTACTGGGCAACAAAGAAATATTTATTCAGACCAATCTAATATTGGTATTACAGGTAATATAAACATACAAGTTTGTTATGACAATAAATATATTTGAATTATGAGTAAGATGAGTTGAGATGTAGTCACATTAACTACCTTAGAAGATTATCTGCTAATTTTAGTAATTGTAAACATTTGTAAGGACAGTAGTCATAGCTGGACACAGACCATAATGAAATACAAATTTTACAAAGCTGGAGAGTTGACTTTGCAGGTAAAAATCAAACCAATAGAGTAATCTTGATTCAAGCCAGAAGTCCGGTGATGAAATAGATTTGGGGAGCTACTGGTAAACAGGTGTGGACTACTGTAACACGTTGTACTTTTGTCTTCTTTTAACAAGTTTGTTGAAGGATCACAAATATCAGAGGTATGTTAATTATAGTATTTAAAATCAAAAACGAATCTAATAATTAATCACTTTAAATTAAAACTATTATAAAAATATGTCATTCAATGAAAAATATGATGCAATCTTGATTTAAATTTTTTATATTAAATTGAACTTGTCCTTTTCCCCTGTAACATGCTTTTTAACATGCTTAAGAACTTTGACAAGCTGTGCTTGGTGGATTTTCTCCCGTCTTCTGTCTTAGTAAATAAAAGTTTTATTGGAATGTAGCCATATTAATTCCTTCAGGGGTAGTCTTTGTTTCTCATGCTTAGCTGCTGGGAGCCTGAAATACTTACACTCTTTATAGAAGTTGCTGGCAACTGCTTGACCTGCTGCTATTTTAATATTAGAGAAATAAACAAATGTATAAAGTGTTTATAAATTTGTTTGATTATACTCATTTGATTTTTTTACCCTAACTAAAAATTTGTATGTCTAGCTTATTAAAATTAGCTTTCTATTTTAGGCAACTTGTGAAAATCTAGAAAAATCCAAATCTGAACTTGAAGATGAAATAATTTGTCTAGAGAAGGAGCTAGAAGAAGAGCGAGCTCAACATCGTGAACAAGATGAGTTGGTGAGTCTTGTGTATTCCAAGAGAATTATGAATTTTACATATTAATACTTTTGATTAAATATTGAATAAACACTGATATTGATTAAAATATTACATGTAAGCCAGCCATAGTGACACAAGCTTGTAATCTTAGCACTTGGGGGGACGAGTCAGGAGTTCCAGGCTAGCCTGGTTTGCACAGGGAGAAGAGACACTATCTTCAAAAATGTAAATAAATGAAAATAAATAAATAAAATTCCCAAACCAACCAACCAAATAATAAATCTAACCAAAGCAAAACAAAACAAAAAGCTCATGCACATAAAAAATAGAATGTAGAAGACCATGAGAATAAAAATTTCCAGATCTAATCTTTCACTTTTCAGATGTGATCATAGGTCTTTTTTGTATCTTCCTTTTTTCTTGTTGAGACAGTCTTGGTTTATAGCCCATCTGTATAACTGTGTAATGGAGACTGGCCTCAAAGTCTTGATCTTCCTGCCTGTGCCTCTTAAGAGCTGGGATTGCAAGTGTGTACCCCAACACTTGGTGCTCTCACATATTTACACTTACAAAGAAAATTTCCATATTTGCTGTGGAAGTAACATAAATAATATAATTTGAATCATATTTCTAGTGAAGGATCTATATGCTGTGAATATGTTTTATTACCATTGGTTAATAAAGAAGCTGCTTTGGGCCTGTGAAGGGGCAGAATATAGCCAGGAAGTATGAACATGTATATCTGTGTGTGTGTGTGTGTGTATGTGTGTGTGTGTATACATACATATATATATATGTATGTATGTATGTATGTATGTATACATACACATATATATAGAGAGAGGGATAGAGGGAGAGAGAGAGAGAGTAGGTGGAGTCAAGGAGACGCCATGATGTAGCTGCTGAAGGAGAAAAATGCCCTGGAACCTTACCGGTAAACCACAAGCCTCGAGGTAACATACAAAATAATAGGAATGGGTTAATTTAAGATTAAAGAGTTAATTAATAAGAAACCTAAGTTATTGGCCAAGTAGTGTTGTAATTAATGTAGTTTCTGTGTGATTATTTCGGGTCTGGGCGGCCAAGAAATGAATGAGCAGTCTCCCATTACAAAATGGCACACCAATGTGGGCCAGCTACATCTACATAAAACCTGAGAGAGCTTGGAAATGAATTCTAGACACACACACACACTAAACAGTTAAACATGGCTTCATGGTAGCAGCATTTTCTTGGGTGGACTATTTGCTAGAAGCAAGTAGAGGTGTGATTCCTTTGAGAGGTCTTCCTGACTCAGCATTAGCAGCAGAAAAACTCTGTGACTTCATTAAGAAATGGCTTCCTGGTGGCACAAATAGCTCTGGCCCTTTCGGAAGATCCTGCACTTAAATGGGGTCTTTGAGCAGCATGTTACCAATTGCTTAATGGAAGCATAGACCCTCTGTGTCCCTGGAGCTGGGAGTGGGGGGAGAGAATGGTTTGCAGAGCTGGCAGTATAACTACCCTCTGCCATGTTGGACTGGGTGGAACAAGCAGGCAGGGCCATGGAGTTGGTTCTAGCTATACTCACTTAGCATTAAAAAAAAAAAAAACGCTCCTGGTCAGAAAATGATTACAGACATGTAATAAAGACAGATTCAGATGAAAAAGACCTCTGAATGGGTTTTAGTGTGTTTAAAAAATGTATGTAGGCTTGAGAGAGAGAGAGAGAAAAAAAAAAGTATAGACAGTAAAAAATGTGATTTGATGGACCAAGACCCCTGAAAGGTCTCCCTGAACCCTCTAAAATACTTCACCCAACAAAAAGCAGGAAGCAGTTTGGAGGGAGCTATGCCCATATTCCCAAATATTGTTTATAAATGTTTGTTTTCATTTAAAGGGGGTTATGATATAGAGATGAATACTTTGTATTGGTATGGATCTTGGTCTTTTGATACAAATATAAGGTCAATTTTGTTATATGTATATTTCTGCTCTTGATTAAGGTATTGTTTTTGTGCAGCTCATTTAAAAATGTCATATATAATTAAATGTAGGTTAATAGATAGTTATCTATAATAGTCAAGCTTATAGTCATGTTAGGTTTTTTAGGTGTACAGAGATATATTTCAGATGGGTAGGTATTCTTCAGACCTTTCAAAGATGTACAGAATATGGCATTTTAAATGTTTTAATAACTTAGACTTTTTTCAACAATGAGACACACCTGCTCCTGGCAGTGCCAATCTACTTCAAGAGGATAATGGGTATCGAAGAGGCTCCTTATGGAGTTTGTTAGTCATTTGGGCAAGAAACTGCTTTTGCCTGTACTGCTTTATGGCATGCTGTATGAACTGGACATGTAGGACCCACAGAAAAATGACTGCTGAACTTGCCTAAAGGTGAGACAGTCCTTCAGGGTTCCTGCTTCATGGAAGAACTGCCAGGCATTTTGCAGGACACAGAAGAAAGCATCTGATGAACTTTGCCATTACAAGGCAAATCAGATCTTCAAATTTCCTGCTTCATGGGAAAGTCTGCCAGATACTCTGGGCCTGTAGGCTGAAGATGGATGCCCCAACGTTACAGAAGAACTGTGGGTGACTGTCCAGGCAGCGAGATGTCTTTGTCAATTCTAGAGTTTTAGAAGTTGCTTATAATGCACTTCTTGTTAACTTAAGTAATATTATGTCTTTCTGGGGTCTTTGATGGAGTTGAAGAATTTATAGTTATAGTTTTCCGTAGTTATGATAAAAGGTAAAGTAGATATAAATGTTGTAACTGTAATTCTTGCTTGATACCTGTTTTGTTTTTTGTTCTTTGTTTTTTTTGATTTTTTTGAAACAGGGTTTCTCTGTAGGTTTAGAGCCTGTCCTAGAGCTAGCTCTTGTAGACCAGGCTGGCTTCGAACTCACAGAAATCCGCCTACCTCTGCCTCCCGAGTGCTGGGATTAAAGGTGTGCGCCACCACTGCCCGGCGATACCTGTTTTGTTATATGTAATTTTACTGTGTTAAAGTTAAAATCTTCCTTTTTATTTAGACAGAAAGGGGGAGGTGATGTGGAATTCGCCTCTGTATGCTGTGAATATGTTTTATTGCCATTGGTTATATGCTTTGGGCCTATGGCAGGGCAAAAGATAGCCAGACGGGAAATGTGAATGGATATCTGTATATTTAACTTAAAAATATTGTTAGGAATATTATAACTTTTTTTAATTTAAGGAAAATCTTGATGTGTGTGAGATTATTTGAAATATGAATTAGTGTGTTTATCTTGAACCTGAAAAGTGCTATGATACGTTGAATTTGAGAAGATGCACTATTGTCCTGTAATTTGTAAAATCCTTGTGAGCACACCGTAAGCTGGCAAGTCCTCTTCATCTGGCCTCTCACTTTTATTGATAATAAATTAACAGTGTACCTAACTAATACATGTTGTCTTGGAGCTAAAGGGACTTATTAAATACTTATTGACTGATACTGTTTTTCCAGATGGCTGATATTTCAAAAAGGATACAAGGTCTAGAAGATGAATCAAAATCTCTTAAATCACAAGTGGCTGAAGTAAGTTAAGATGAATTACTTTAATTGGTCTGTCACTTTTGAAGAACATTTATGTTTTCATGTTATTTTTATTATTAGGTATATTAGTCAGAGTTCTCTAGAGGAATAGAACTAACAGGATGACTTCTATCTATCTATGTATCTACCACCTACCTATTTAAGTGGGATTCATTAGAGTGGCTCACAGGCTGTGGTCCAGCTAGTTCAGCAATGGCCGTCTACCAACAGGGAGTCCAAGAGACCAGTAGTTGCTCAGTCTGTGAGGCTGGATGTCTCACCTGATATCGAGTATACACCAGAGTCCAAAAGAAGTAGGCTCTGTTGCCAGTGAAGAAATGGACTTGCCAGTGAGAGTAAGGACAAGCAGCAAAGAGCAAAAGCTTCCTTCCTCCTCCAGTGTCCTTTAGATAGGCTGCTATCACAAAGTGTGGCCCATATTAAAAGTGGATCTTCCCACCTCAAGAGATCTGGATTAAAGGTGAATCTAAGATCCAGATTAAAGGTGGGTCTTTCTACTTCAAATGATTTAATTAAGAAAAAATTCCTAAATCAAATGCTGGCAGTGGTGGCGCATGCCTTTAATCCCAGCACTAGGGAGGCAGAGGTAGGCGGATCTCTGTGAGTTCGAGACCAGCCTGGTCTACAGAGCTAGTTCCAGGACAGGCTCCAAAGTCACAGAGAAACCCTGTCTCAAAAAACCAAAAAAAAAAAAAAAAAAAGAAAAGAAAAATTACTCACAGTTTTGCTTCAGTTTTAGTTAATTCCATATATAGATGATAACCAAGAATAGTCACACATTAGGTAATAAAATAATTAGTATTTGAAATATAGGGAATCTTAAATATGCATTTGTTTTAACTTGAGTTATTTTCAATGAAATTCATTTTCCCTGGGTAGATTTAAACTATGGCTGTAGCTGAGCACTGTTTTTTTTTTTTTTTGGTTTTTCGAGACAGGGTTTCTCTGTGGCTTTGGAGCCTGTCCTGGAACTAGCTCTTGTAGACCAGGCTGGTCTCGAACTCACAGAGATCCGCCTGCCTCTGCCTCCTGAGTGCTGGGATTAAAGGCGTGTGCCACCACCACCCAGCTAGCTGAGCACTCTTGAAGTTGTGTGTATATATGCAACAATAGTAAACAGAGTTGCTTCCTACAGTCTGATGTTTAGGGTAGGAGACAAAGAGTAAGTAGAGTGGGATCTTTCTGGAATAAGTACTTGGGCAGTAGTAAGCTTGGAAGAGAAGAGATGTCATCAGTGGACTGAAGCCAGGACAGCTCCTGAAATGCTTCCATTCTGGGTCCGGTTTGTATTCTAAAACCACAAACTGGTCAGGCAAGCAAGTATGATTTTTCCAAAGCATACGTGGCAGTCAGCAGGTTGCTAAAGGCAACAACCCATTGTTTCAGCTGTTTCTCCATGTTGTTCTGTACCAGGTAGCAGGTAAAGCCATGCTTGGCAAATAGGCAGTATAAGCAGTGCTTTAAGTAAATCACTAAATAAACCTGTAAGTCAGTAGCTATTAATTGTTCTTTTCTGTCTTTCCTATTTCAGTAATTAACAAAATTGCCCGCATAGTACACCGAAGGTTCAATAATTTGCTCAAAGTCACATGACAAATGAGTGGTGGTAGGGTGGGGCCCTGGATTGTGGCCAGCCTTTGTTTGTTGTGTCAAAGTAGTGTTGATTCTGCCTTTGCTGCTGTTAACAGTGGCCTGTTTTGGCCTTTGCTTAAATTTTATGTTCTGTGGAGAATACATAAACATGAGACTTTCTGTTAAATTGTTATAAACTAACTGTATATTTCTTTTACTTAGGTGAAAACTACCTTTAAAATATTTGAAATCAATGAAGAACGACTTAAGGGAGCAATAAAAGAGGCCTTGAATGAAAAATCTGAACTTGAGGAAGGCCAGAAGCAGGTGTGTAGTCTGTAGAGACTTAGATCTGAGTATAGCTTTTGGAGCTCTGGGTGCCTCACAACTGAACTGACCATGCCTGGAGTGTGCAATGAACGAGCAGGCTTTTAAGAGCAGCAGTCCCCCTGCATACTTCTGTCTTCCGAGGGTCTAAGTGTCCCATGAGAGAGATAAGCCAAGGCGGTCAGCATTCTGACTTTCACAGGAGACAGCGGCTAGCACTACTCCTCACAGCGGAGAATGCCTTCCAGTCGGGGGCCCGGAGGAAGAAGGCATTCTGGGGGCATGGAAAATGAATGTAGTTTTCATTCTCATCCTCCTCTCACATAGGCACCTGCATGTATATGACCTCCCTTTTGTCTCCCAATACAATTTTTGGCATGAAAATTCTGTCTGTCTTCCTGCCCTGTTTCCTCCTCTCTCTCTCTTCCCAGCCCCTTTCCCTCTCTGCCTCTTCCCTGTCTTCCATTCCCTTCCTTGCTCCCTTTCACCCTTCTTTCCTTTCCACAGTGTGCATATTGAGGTATGTGTGTGCGTGCGCACGCACATGTGTGTGTTTTGTGTGAGAGTTCAAGTGTGCACAGGTCATGGCTTGGTGTTGGTCCTTACCTTCACTGTTTGAGACAAGATTGTCCTTTTTCCATTGTGTATGGCCGGGGAGGTAGTCTTTGTAGCATGATTAATAAAAACTCAGAGACAGAAATTGGGGTTCAGCCTGAAGGTCAGAAAAGCAAAATAGCCAGCCACTGGCTCTTACCTCTGCCTCAGTCTGAAATGGTGATTCTGCCTCCAGGAATCTCAGAATGAGACTGTGTGTGAGACCTGTCTCCTCCTGTTTTATATTCCTCTCTAGGGCTGGGATTAAAGGTGTGTATCCCTACCACCCAGTTTTTATGACAAACAAGTGTGGTTTACTGGGGTTAAAGATGTGTGTCACCGCTGCCTGGTTTAGCTAATTTGTTCATTTAAGATTCTAGTATTATTGGGCTGGAGAGATGGCTCAGTGGTTAAGAGCACTGACTACTCTTCTGGAGGACCTGGGTTCAATTCCCAGCACCCACATGGCAGCTCACACCTGTCTGTCACTCCAGTTCCAGGGGATCTGACACCTTGACACCGATGCACATAAAATGAATCTAAATAAAATATTTTTAAAAAAAGATTCTTGTATTATTATTATTTATTTATATTTTTGGAGCAAGTCTTCTAGTGTAGTTCAGGGTGGCCTGGAAGGTACTCTGTGGTACTTAGTCTCCTAACTGCTGGGATTATAGGTATGTGTCACCATGTCTGCTGCCACCTCTTTCTCTTCCTTCTCTTCTATTTTTATTATTTTTAATTAAGTACATGTGTGTGTCTTGAGTGTGAATGTGTGCACACATGTGCAGGTGCCTTTAGAGGCCAGAGGCATCAGTTCCCCCACAGACCTCGAATCACAGGCAGTTATAAGCCAGCTGCCAGGTGTAAGGGGACCAAACTTAGGTCCTGTACGAGAACAGTGGGCACTCTTAAACCCCGAGCCGCCTCCCTTCCCTTCGTTTTCTTCTGGGAGCCATTTTTCTTGGGAACTTAGATTCTCTTGGTCCAGTAAGAATGTGTTCTGTGGGGCAGTGGTGGTGTACACCTTTGATCCCAGCTCTCAGGCAGACCTCTGAGAATTTGAGGCCAGCCTGGTCTACAGAGTCAGTTCTAGGCCAGCCAGGACTACACAGAGAAACTCTGTCTCACAAAAACAAGGGAAAAAAAGGGGGAAAGAGAAAGGAAGAAAAGAATATGTTTCATATTTCTACTGGGGTGCTGATGTCCTGAAGCTTCATTTCACTCAGCTGCCAAGGATTCTGGTTTTCTCACCCTAAGCATTCTATTTCCTGTATTAAAGACTTGTTCTTTTGTGGTTAATTATGTTGATTAACTTTCAGATAACGAGGTAATTTTAAAAGGAGGTTGCACAGCTGAAAATGTCTTGTTTTTCATTTTTCAAAGATTTTTAAAAAAAAATTGTTATTTTAATTATGTGTCTGTATTTGTGTGCATTTGTGTTCATGATTAAGGTGCCCTCAGGCCGGGAGAGGGTGTTGAATCCTCTGGAGTTGGAGTTAGAAGTGGTTGCGACCAGCTTGATGTGGGTCTTGGGAGCTGAAGTCAGGACCTTGGAGAAACTGCATGGTATTAACCACTGAGCAGTTGCTCCAGCTCCTCGCCCTCTTTCATGTTTCTGCTATCTAGATACTCATTTGCTCCACATTTTTGTTTGCTTGTTTTTTGAGACAGGGTTTGTCTGTGTAACAGCCGTGGCTGTTCTGAACTCACAGTGTAGCCCAGGCTGGCCTCAAACCCGGAGGTCTGTCTGCTGTGCTGCGTTTTTAAAAATAAAATCTTGATGTTGCTGTATTGTCTTCCCTTTCCACCTTTGGTCTTGAGACTGGAGGGCTGTGTAGGTTCTTCAGAGGTTGTTAGTATCTTTCTGTTGTCTTTAGCCCTGAGATGACATGGTGATGTACCACCATGTGTTTGTTTCTTTCATTTGTTGGGCACTCATTCTGGAAACATCTCTTGATTCTGTGTTACTAGAATTATTTCCTGTATTTATTGTGATAATTTAAATTTTCTATTTATTGATTTGTGGATGTGTGTGAGATTGTGTTAATGTGTGCATGTGGATACATATGTGTAACTGTGTGTAGAAACCAGAGGACTTCTAGACATTGTCAGGAATGGATTCTTTTTTTTTTTTTTTTTTTTTTGAGACAGAGTCTCTCTACAGAGCCTTGGCTATCCTGGAACTCCCTGTGCAGATCAGATTGGCCTTGAAATCACAGAGTTCCACCCGCCTCTGCCTCCTGAGCACTGAGAGGAAAGGTGTGTGTCACTGTGCTGTGCTGGGTTCCATCCTGTTGAGCTGGCCTCAACTGGATGAACTACTTTCAATTAGAAAGTAGTTGGTTCCTCTTAACATTTCAGCCACTACCACACCAGTAGGCATATCTTGTCAGGCAGGTTGTTATTGTAGCTTGCTTGGCTCACAGGTCGGTGACATTGGTGATTCCTCTTTTCCCCTGGCAGCATGCACAGCACCTTCCAACACTATTGAAGCCAGCCAGTCGGGATGGAATGTCCGGCCAGATGTGTGCATAAAGGAAACAGAGATGAGTGGCAGAACGCAAATGAGTGTGTGCGCGGTTAGAAGACAGGAGCAGGGAGGGAGGGGGGAAAACAGGAGCCATGTATGTGTGTGTTCCTACGTGTTGGCATGTGCATATGTGTGCAGGCAGCCATGACAGCCAGAAGAGGACATTAGACCCTCTGGGATTCTAGGCAGCTGTGAACTGTGCAGGCGCAGGTGTAGGGGATCGAGTGGGCGCTCTTAACTACTCACTGTTTCCCCAGTTCTTCTCTTTGGTTTCTACTAATCACTGCTATTATTGCTTTCAAATCATGAGCCTTTCTGGATTGTGTCAAATCATCTTATTTTCTACTTTCCAACTGGCTTAAGTTTCTTCAGTCTATTGTCTGTGGACAGTAGACACATTTGTGTCTCTTCTTTCTATTTCTCTAATTTTCTTTTCCTCATCTCTCTCTCTTTCCTTTTTTTGTGGGGGGGATTGATGCCTTTTCCTTTTTACATTTTTGTTATGCCATCTTAGATGTCAGAGAATGTAATAGTGACGAAGCCTGTTGTAAATTTCTCATGCTATAATCAAATATACCTCCCCTCCATGTAGCCCAGGCTAGACTGGAACTCACAGTGCAGTTCAGGCTGGGATTATCTGCAGAATATCTGTTCCAGATCAATAGTATTCTTGAGGGGTCCCAATCTTCAGATAACCCTGAGTAAAACAGCATGGTGACTAAAAATATATCATTAAGGTAAGTGAGCTCTGGCATATTATATGGAATCAGTTGGAGAATATTTGTTACTTCACAGTCTCCTGTTTTAAAAGTTCTTTACAAAAGGGAGCCACATCTGACTTCCTTTTTAAGTAGCAGCCCTACCTTCTTACCATCATTTAATGACATATTTAAATAAATGTATCTGAACATTGTGTTATCTTTCACATCCTTGTTATTGTTTTCATATCAGCTTTTGCAGGAAGCTGAAGCAATGAGAGAACACATGAATGAACTCGATAACCAGAAAGTAACATTTGAAGAATCCAAAATACAGGAAGAGCAAGTTCTAAATGAAAAAGAAAATCAGATCAAGGTACTGGATCTTTGGTTTTAGTGGCTAGTTGGCCACAGTTTTATACTTAATGGAAATTCAAATACTGTTAAAGCTTTTATTGCTGTTGTGTCTTTTGTCACATCCGTTCTTGAAGATACACAGGTTTGTGATATGTGTGCTAACACTCCATGTCGTTGTCCTCTGGGATTTTAGCCTGATATTTATCAAGAAATAAAACAGAAAATGATTTTTACCTCTTCTTGTTATGCTGACATCTGCTACTTTTGGTTAAGAAAACACTGAGAAATTGTTTGTAGTTTATATGTATTGGCTGAATATTCTTACTATCTCTACTAAGTTTGTGTTACTTATTTTGTTGATACAAAAGCTTTTTGAAAAATTGAAACTCGGGGCTGGAGAGATGGCTCAGTGGTTAAGAGCATTGCCTGCTCTTCCAAAGGTCCTGAGTTCAATTTCCAGCAACCACATGGTGGCTCACAACCATCTGTAATGAGGTCTGGTGCCCTTTTCTGGCCTTCAGGCATACACACAGACAGAATATTGTATGCATAATAAATAAATAGATATACTTAAAAAAATTGAAACTCAGGACGGGCTGGTGACATTACTGGATAAGTCACGAGTTTCATAAGCCTGATAATATGAGTTCAGATCCCCAGAATCCTGGAAGCTGGATATATAGCATAGTGTAGACACCTAGAGAGGTGGAGGAAGAGGCTGGACACTGCCGAGGCTTGAGGGCCAGCTAGTCTGGCTTGCATAGTGGTGAGAGACCTGTCTCAAGCCAGGTGGAAAGGAATGGACTGACCCCCAAAGGTTGTCTTCTGACCTCTGTAGGTTTGTTGTGGCATGTGTACCTGAACCCATACAAGCGGCTCTTGGGTCATATACACACACTTGATTGGAACCTGACTCCAATTGTAGGAATAAAATTACTGATGTTACATGGGCTGCTGAGAACACTCAGTGGGTGAAAGCACTTGTTGTGCACTTCTGACAGTCCAAGTTCATTTGATCCTTAGGACTCACATTGTGGAGGGAGAGAATTGCTCTCGTGAGTTGTTCTCTGACCTTTGTGTACATGCCACAGCACATGTTGCTTCCTACCTAAATAAATAAATGAAATAATAAGGATGTTTTCAAGAGATTCTAGCTTTAGTTTTATTCAGTTTGCCATATCGTGGACTCTCTGTATCTGCCTTTTCTAGCTCTCTGAGTTCATCCAATCACAGAATGGTGCTCTTAACAATTTTGGGCTGACGAGATGGTTCATTGAGTAAAAGTGCCTGTGTCATAAACTAATGACCAGAGTTTGATCCCCAAACCACATAAAAGTAAAAGGAGAAAACCAACTGACTTCAGTTGTCCTCTGATCTTGATGTGTTTGCCCCTACGCACTTAATACACAGGCATACCAAAACAAACACTAATAGTAAGCAAAAGAAAACTAATTGCATCTGTCCTGTGCATGTGCAGACCTTTCCCTTCATTCTCTAAAAGATACAGAATGATATAGTATAGCAACTGTTAACGTAGCATCCACGTTATATAGTTATTACAAGTAATCTAGGAGCAATTTGGTGTATACAGGAAGATACATATAGGTCATATGCAAATACTGTTATCTTATGTAAAGGGACTTGAACACGCATGGAGTCTGTATCCTTGCAGTGGTAGTGCCCGGCGTCCTGGAGCCAGTGCTCTGTGGGTGCTGAGGGATGGCTGTACTTTCCTTCCTCCAAACTTCCTTACTCAAGAAGCTTGGGATTCTTCCTAAATAAAAAAGGGATGGGGTGTTGGAGGGCATTTTATTTGTGCCAGAAAGCTTGAAGAAAGGGAAGAGATTAGCAAGTAGTTTTTGATGGCCTTTCCAGAGAAACACATGGTGCATGGTCATATTGTTACTTGTACTGTTACACTTGGTTTCTGTCAGTAGGCTCAGAAACAATGCTATCTATGTTATTAGAAAATGCTTCTTAATTCAGAAGATTAAAAAAGCACTGCTGAGCCAGGCCTGGTGGTGCACAACTTTAACCCCAGCGCTGGGAGGCGGGCAGATCTCTGTGAGCTCCAGGCCAGCCAGGGCTATGTGGTGAGACTGTCTCAGAAACAACAGTAAAAAAACAGGTGGAGAACTCATAGTGCTCTGTTCAGATTCCTTTACAATGTGTCTTTCTTTGTCTCAGGTGAACTCTTCAGCTAGTTATTTACTTGAGTAAATCAAGAATCTATGGCTTATTTTTATGTGGGTGTGTGCTATGAGTTTGCCCCAGAGAGCAGAGTGTTGGATCTCCTGCAGGAGTGTGAGCTGCTGGGTGTGGGTGCTGGGTGTGGGTGCTGGGTGTGAGCTGCTGGGTGTGGGTGCTGGGTGTGAGCTGCTGGGTGTGGGTGCTGGGTGTGAGCTGCTGGGTGTGGGTGCTGGGTGTGGGTGCTGGGTGTGGGTGCTGGGTGTGAGCTGCTGGGTGTGGGTGCTGGGAATTGAATCTGAGCCTTCTGCAAGGTAATATCTGCTCTTAGGTGCTGAGCCATCTCTCCAGCCAGAAATGTTAATTGTTTTTACTTATTTGTGTGTGTCCGTGTGTCGGTGTGTGCATGTGAATGCAGTGCCCGAGTTGTCTGTGATCTTTTTTATAGATTTTGTCTCTCAGAGATTTAATACCACAAACTTTTACCCCATATGTTAATGACCACTCTTACTTTAAAAAAAGAAAACCTTAAGTGTTTTTTGAATTTCTGTATTTGTGTGTATGTCAGTTGTGAGTGTCACATGTGTGAAGGACATGTGTGTGGATGTCCAGAGAAACCAGTAGAGGCCATTGGATCTCCCAGAGTTAGAGTGGTTACATGCGGTTGTGATGGTTCCATGCCTGATGTGGGTGCTGCGGAATGAGGTTTGATCCTCCAGCAGAGTAACAAGTTCCTAATGCTGAGTCATCTCTCTAGTTCAACTCTTGTTTAGTAAGACATGTAAGAAATGTCATAAGAAAATATTTTAGGGACTCGCGAGATGGTCTAGTGGGTTAGTGCACTTGAAATATAAGCATGAGGACCTGAGTTTGAATTCTAAGCACCTGCTTAAAAAGGTGAGCATGGCTGTAAGCCCAGCACTGGGGACAGAGACAGTGGGCTCCAGAGCTGCTTGAGTGGCCAAGCTTTTGAAGTAGTGGAATTCTGGTTCTGTGAGGTCCTGTCTCCAGGCAGTAAGCTAGAGTGTGATAGAAGAAGACACTTCTGTCTTCCCACCTCATGCTCCTGCAGCCCAGTGTGCACCCACATACTCAGGTACGTATGGTCCACACAGAAAGGATTTTGTAGTCGTATAGTGTGGTTTTCTCCTTCCTTCCTCCCTCTTTCCTCTCCTCTCCTCTCCTCCTCCTCCTCCTTCTCTTTCTTTTTTGGATGCAAGGTATTTCATGAGGTAGTCCTGGCTTACCAGAACTCACTTTGTAGAGTAGGATGGTCTCAAACTCACAGAGATCTTCCTGCCTCTGCCTTTTGAGTGCTGGGATTAAAGATATTGTACTATGCTCAGCAAGTTTTGCTTTTTATTTTTTAAGGTTTAATAGTAAATTAATGTTGCAGTTTCACAAACAACTATTTACATACCTTAATGGCAGGTGGCAAATTAGAACACATGAGAAATTTATGTGGATTGATTTAAAATTTCTTTATTGGGAGGCAATTCTGTCTTCCATGTGGGTCCTGGGGTTCAAATTCAGAGAGTCATCAGGTTTAATGGCAGATACCTTTACCTGCCAAGCCCTCATTGGCCCGGGATTGCGTTTTAAACTACTGTTAAGTTTTAAATTCTAAAGTTATTAGCTCCAGTCATTACTTTCTTTCTGTTTTCCCCTTTTGCTCAATGTCAGTCACTGATGGAGAACCTGGTAAAGATGAAAGACTGGGCTGCTGTCCTTGGAGAAGATGTAGTAGATGATGGTAATCTCGGTGTGGAAGTGAAGAATGACCTAGAAAATGATGTGCACTCAGGTATGGTGGCTGGCTCCTTGCGTCCTCTTCATTCCATGTGTGAGCCATGCTCCTCGTACACTTGTACTTGGCACATTCTGTCCGTCTGCCCGAAATGCCGTGCACTCCCGCCACCTCATAGAGCTGGCTCTTCAGTAGATCTTTCTTCACCTCTTCAGAGTTGTAGCCTCCTTCTCCTTTGTCCTATGTGTCATACGTCTCTTCATTACAACACTTACAGACTTGGATCATAACTACTCTGGTGCCTATCTTTATTGCTAGTCACATGGCTGTAATAGCTGTAATTCATGAAACCCTTTGCTTTAGACAGATTATAGTATGTTAATCTTGGCCACAAATTGTGACTGCAGTTGCTGGTTATATTGTGGCAGTCACAAAACTAAGGTTCATTTAGCTATTTACTGTATTTTCAAACCAATTCCTTTGACTCATTAAAATTTAATTTGAAAAGAGTACAGAATAAAGTTAAAAAAAATTAAAAATAATCCTGGAAGGTCCCATGTACCCTAGGCTTAATTCATTTCAGTGGTGATTCTTTTGTTTGCTTGTTCTGTTTTTTACTTTTCAAGACAGGGTTTTTCTCTGTAGCCCTGGGCTGTCCTGGAACTCACTCTATACACCATTCTGGCCTTAAACTCCCTCTATAGATTCTGCTGGCCTCGAACTCAGAGATCTGCCTGCCTTTGCTTCCCAAGTGCCATTAAAACTGTGTGCTACCACTGCCCAGCTGCCATGGTGATTTTTTGAACTTTGTGTCCTCTGTCTCGGCTCCCTGATCTGTTGTATAATTAGTAGACTTCTCAACCCACAGAGCTTAGTTTTCCAGTTGTCTGGTAGGAACCTAAAACTGTAGGTAGTGCTGAGTTAACCTTCTGTGTATTGTGCCCTCTCCTGCTCTCATGTACTTTTAATTTATTTAATATTCAGTCACCGTAAGAGACTTAGAGCATCAATAATAAAATAGGATAGTTATTGCAGTATACTGTTAGGAAGTGATGGGAGTGGTTGCTGGAACAGATTGTCTGACTGAGATGGCTGAGTAATGAGTAGTGAACAGATT
Source organism: Ondatra zibethicus (assembly GCA_004026605.1). Lineage (NCBI taxonomy): Eukaryota > Metazoa > Chordata > Mammalia > Rodentia > Cricetidae > Ondatra > Ondatra zibethicus. The sequence goes on from PVIU01008090.1 coordinate 43,801, forward strand.
GAGGGTGGGTCGCAGCTCAGGCAGAAAGCAGCAGGACAGTGGGAGATGTCCTCATGCTACTCAGGACCACAGGCAATATAGAACTTAGGAATTGTGTGCTTTAAAGTTGTAATGAAGAGATGTAGGATACATGGGACAAAGGAGAAGGAGGCTACAACTCTGAAGAGGTGAAGAAAGATCTACTGGAGAGTCCAGCTCTATGAGGTGGTTGGAGTGCACGGCATTTCGGGCAGACGGACAGACTGCCCTAAACAGAAAAGGGGAACTATAGTAAAGTTCTATTTTTAGTTTTTCATTTTTACTTTATCATATAAGAAATAGTTTTATTTTAGAATTTATGCTTAATTTTGAGCCATGGTTCATTAGTACTTTGGATGCTGTAATGCCGTAAGCATCTAACATAGTTGAGTCTGTGGCCAGTGTTTGGGTGGGACTATTCAGTTCTTGTTGGGACTCTGTAGTACTTTGATTGTTTTTAATGTTGAGTTTCCTGAGAGGAGGTCACTCTGCCTTATACAAATTATTATATTTATTTTGATTACTGTTTTTGTGAGACAGTATCTCACCATAGCTCAAGCTGGCTTAAAATTCACTGTATAGCTCCTGTCTGGCCTCAAACTCATGGTAATCCCCTTGTCTAGCTTTGGAGTATTGGAACTGAAGGCAAGCGGTGCTAAGCTCAGCTCCAAGTTGTTCACTCTGTCAAGAAGAGGGGTTGTAAGACTAGCTGAGGAACATTCATTTAGATGTCTTCAATAATTATAGTTTTATTTTTCGCTGTAGGTATTCAGCTGAAGGGAGCTTTGAAGGAGTTGCTTTATGCTAGTAAGGTTTGTATTATTTTGTAAATATAAAGATGAGAGGGAGGACCTGCGGCAGGGGTTAAATATGTCTGTCCTTAGTAACTAATTTAAAGATTGCTTTTATTGCTTCCCTATAAGGTTATATGAGAAATGATTAGAATTTTCCTTTTTTTAATTAATTAATTTATTTTATCTGCATTGGTGTTTTGTCAGCATGTATGTCTGTGAGGGTGTCATATTCTCTGAAACTGGAGTTACAGACAGTTGCGAGCTGCCATGTGGGTGCTGGGATTGAACCCAGGTCTTCTGGAAGAGCAGCCAGTGCCCTTAACCACTGAACTGTCTCTCCAACCCCTAGAGGTTTCTTTATCAATTGCTTTTTTCTATTAACTTTAGAAATTCACATAATTATAGAATTTAGAAAAGTTCAAGTTCTGCACTCATTCCTTCAGTTACAGATGCTTTAAAATGTTAACGTATTTATCTCATAGTTCCCTCTGTGCAGTGTTTTCCTTCGGGTTTTATTATTTTCCCACCCCAATGGCTCTATATTCTATTTTGAGAAGTAAATAATAGCTCTGTTTTCTTCTGGTTTATTCCTTCTCCCTGTTCTTAGCTATCCTGAGTGAGGAGTCCTGATAATGTAGTGTGAAGGCTGCTTAGCACATGGCTGTATGTTTAACATCATCAGAGGGAAAATAGCTGCAGTGCAGTGTGGGGCAGATTGGGAGATGTGTGTATCTTCTGTAGCTGATTATTGCTTTTTTCTTCTTTAAAGTTGAGTGCATCTTTAAAAGCCTTAGAAGGAGAAAGAAACCAAATTTACATTCAATTATCTGAAGTAGATAAAATAAAAAAGAATCTTACAGGTAAGGTTTTCTCAATGGCTTTTCTCCTTAAAGAGAATGAATTACTTCTGAGAGTTTTGCTGTTGTTGGTAAAGGCATTTCCATTTCTCCTATGTTTATAAAATAGTTTTTAAAGTGTGTAGGACTGTGGAATATGGTGCGTCTGAGTTAGGGTTTCTATGCTGTGAAGAGACACCATGACCATGGCAACTCTTATAAGGAAAACATTTAATTGTGGCTGGCTTACAGTTCAAAGTTTTAGTGCCAGTAAATAAACTATATACATAATTTAAAGTAGTAGACCATACTTGTTCCAAGATCAATTTTACAGTTGTCCATTGCCATTATAGTGACACACAGGCAGACATGGTGCTGGAGAAAGAGCCAGGAGTTCTACATCTAGAACTGCAGGCAGCAGGAAGAGACCCTCAGTGACAGCTTCCTCCAACAAAGTCACACCTCATAATAGTGCTGCTCCCTACAAGCCTATGGCGCCATTTTTATTTAAACCACCGTGCAGTAGTATATGTTTGCTATAGTTTTAAATGTTAAAAAGTATCAAATTTAAAATTTTCTTTACAGTTGTTTTTTCAATTGAGAAATTGATTTTCACTAGTGGCTGATGACAGAAATTCAGTCCCCAGGGTAAGGAGAGAACTGACCCCTGCTAGTTGTTCTCTGACCTTTGCCTGCCTGAGCATGCAGGCTCATGAGCGTGCACGCACACACACACACACTAATTTTGAAAAGTTATAAAGTAAAATAAAGTAAGACAAGGACTAGAGTGTATAAAGGTAATAGAACTCACTTTTTGTAAGGCTTCTTTGTATTAAGTATTATTCAGTTGCAGTAGAGCTTCTTATAGCCAGCATTGGTTTCTTTGCTAAGTGACTCTTGTTGGAACTGGCCGGCAGCATAGATGGACAAATTTTTTTTTTCTGATGCACAATTTTGCAGAAGACACCTATGCATGATTTTGTGTACATGTACCATTACTGTTAATGTATTTTCACACTGTTCTTTTGATATGTATGTTTAATTAACGGCATTTTAGAATAATTGCATATCATCACATATAATTATTAAACTTTCCCAAGTTGGTTATGATTTCCTAGTGCATCTTTTCTTGTGTTAGATTGACTCACATATGTTTTGGGATGCTTTAGAGGATGTCAGAGTTGAGGTTCCCTTCTTGGTTCCTTAATATTAGAGCTGTTTAGTGTTATGGTAATTATAATGAAAGAGAAATGAGATTTTAAAAAACAGTGGTGTGCTGGTTTATACAGAATTCACAATTACTTAGAATTGTTCATTTCCATTTGTGTGTGTGTGTTCATCTGTGTTCAGGGTTTTCTTCAGTTGCTTCCTACCTTGTTGGTTGAGAAAGGGTCTCACTAAACCTGAGGCATGCTGCTTTGGCTAGAACAGCTGCCCAGTGAGTCCCAGGAATCCTACTTTTGCTTCCTCAGCACTGTAACAGGGCTTACATTTATTTTGTTACCTGAATTTTATGTGGGTGCTGGGGAGCTGAACTCAGGTCCTCATGTTTGTGTGACCAGTATCTTACTGACTGAGCCATTTCCCCATTTTTGTGGGTGATTAAGTAGTTTAGCAGTTGAAATAAAGTTAAAGTCATTATTCTTTCCAGTCTTGATCTTGTTTGAGACATCGTCTCTCACTGAGCTGGAAGATGAGCATTTGTTATCAGCCAGCTTGAGTGACAACATATGTAAGATTTTGGCTTAAACAGGAGACTGGGTTACTATGGTACTGGAGATTGAACCCAGGGCTCTGTGTGTTCCAGCGAGTGCTCTGCCACTCGGCTCTGTCCACCAGCTTGAACATCAGGTTCCCAAGATGACTTCTCATTAGGTTGTAAGACATTTACCATGAGAAATAGGGAATGCTGAGTTGAAATAACCTGCCTTTGAAACTCATCCCCATAGCCTTCCTTCAGCGGTGTTATCTCTAAGGTTGGAAATTAGATGCTAGCATTAGATTGTTGAAGGTTTAGGAGATCCTCATATTAATAATATTAACAATTTAAAATGGCATATGTAGCATTTCAATTAAAATAGTGAAAAGCAATTAGGCAAACAAAATATCTCACAGGTTTTCTGTTGTTGCTGGAGAAAGTTTAGTTTGCTATTATCTGTAGTTATTGTCTACAGTTGTATAACCTCGAGCATGTCCTAACTTGTCTTTTATTTTTATGAAAATTCCTTTAGTTTTGTACCTTTATGATTTCAAACATTTCTCTAGAGCGTATCAGAAGTCTGGAGTCTGAGAATGTATCTCTGGAGTCAGAAAACATGCGGTTGGAAAACGAGAAGCAGAAGCTTCAGCAGAAACTCAAAGTGATGACTGAACTGTACCAAGAAAATGAAATGAAGCTTCACAGGTGAGACTTGTTCAGTGACTCCATCAGATGGCATGGAAAGTGGCTTTACATTCTGTTACATGTTCAGGGCCTTAAACATGTAATCATTGGACCGTATCAATTCGATTGCATCATTCACTTTTAAGAACGTTCTTTCATCTTGAAGCCTGTTTTTCTTCCTGGAAGAAAATGTAAATGATGTTGGAGTTTCCAAGCTATCTCGCAAATGTCTTCTAAGCATTTATCAAATTAACGCCTTAAACTAATGCTGACGAGCTGGGTCAGGGAGTCTGAGTGATCTCGTTGGATGGAACTGCCTGGCGTATGTAAAACTGATTCCTTTCTCTTCTACTAGTTAGCCTTGCTCAGTGCTCCTTGTTCTAGACAGGAAACGACAGTATCCTGTGCCTTGAGCCAGGGCAGCTGCTCATCATCATCAAATGCCTCCACATTTGTCTCACCATCAAAGCTTGTCGACCTTCTGAACCTTTAATCTCTCGGCATTTTACCCTCTGCCTGTGCAGTGGTGTGTGCAAATTGCTTTGTGGGCTGCACCAGTTCTGATGTGTTTTTAAAAGTATAGTTGATTATAGTTATTATATACTTTAAGAGAAATAAAATACTTTTTGTTTTAAGGAAATTGACAGTAGAGGAAAATTGCCGATTAGAGAAAGAGGAAAAACTTTTCAAAGTAGATGAGCGGATCAGCCATGCAACCCAGGAGCTGCACACCTACAGGTATGAAGTTCTCTTTTTTGTGGGGTGCTCAGCAGCAGGAAACAGTAACAAAATGGCATTCGTTTCTGTGTTTGTTTTTGAGACAAGGTTTCTTTCTGTATCCCTGACTGACCTGGAACTCACTCTGTAAACCAGGCTGGCCTTGAACTCAGAGATTCACCTGCCTTTGCCTCCTATGTGTTGTTACTGAAGGTGTGTGCCTCCACCACCCAATGGATTGGCTTATTTTTATTTCATTACTTTTCATTTGAATTTCTTGGTATTTTGCAGATATTCAGAAAATATAAAAAGGAAAAGGTTTTCTTTTCAGGGACTATATATATATATATATATATATATATATATATATATATATATATAATATACATATTATATATATACTTTAAATATATTTTAAAATATAGACATATTTGTTAAGAAGTTTGTAAATATGAATGCCATGTGGTAGCACTGGGAGGTGGAACAGAATGATCACAAGATCAGGGCCAACCTTGGCTAAGAGTGAGTTTGAAGCCAGCTTGGGCTACATGAGACCCTGTCTCAAAGAAGGAAATGGTGAGAGCAGTTTAATAAAGCTTATTCATTGGGCTTTGGTCAAATGGGGAAGAATGAACACAGTATTAACATTCGGTAAGTGTGCCACTAAGTGAACAAGGCACAATTAGCATTTTAGTAAATGCTTAGCTATGGTTTTTGGTTCAGTCTGTAAACAGAGACCACGTTCATTTCCCAGCTGCCCAGACCTGAATATTCATGCAGAAATTATATTATTACAGCACTGTTTGGCCAGCTGCTCAGGCATGTTCCTAGCCAGCTCTTACATCTTAAGTTAACCCATGTCTATTTGTGTTTCACCACGAGACTTGTGGTTTACCGTTAAGGTTCTAGTCTTTCTCCTTCAGAGCTACATGGCGTCTCCCTGCATTCAGTTTAGTTTTCTTGCCTACCTATATTCTGCCCTGCCATAGGCCAAAGCAGCTTCTTTATTAACTAATGGTAATAAAGCATATTCACAGCATACAGAGGGGCATCCTGCATCCAGTCCTTAGTGGATCTAAGGAGGCGCTAGATTGTCTGTTAAAAAGAAGCACACTGCAGCAGTCTGTCGTAGAACATCTCTTTACCTAGGGAAGAGTAAGCTTGCGTTTTGTCTAAAAGGAAACATTGCTTTCTTTGTCTCGGAAAGGCAGCTGTGCTTTCACCTTCTAAGAGTTCCTCTCCTGTGCCAGGTGGTGGGGGCACACGCCTTTGTCCCAGCACTGGGAGGAGCTCTGTGAGTTCGAGGCCAGCCTGGTCTACAGAACGAGTTCCAGGACAGCCAGGACTACGCAGAGAAACTCTGTCTTGAAAAACAAAAAAAAGAAAAAGAGTTTCTTCCCTGGGACTCTGTCAAGATTACAGGATCTGAGTTAATCTTCCAGGATTCCTTGTCCTGAAAATGAAAACCTGAGGATCAGGCATGGTGGCATTGCCCGTGACTCCTTCACTTAGGATGGAGAGATAGGAAGATAATAACTGGGGTCGAGGCCAGGCTGGGGGAAGCCTTGAGTGTTGTATAAGTCCTTTGTGATGCTGTTTGCGCCCCACTCGAGCAGTAGTGGTCACAAGGGTTACCCGAGGTAAGAATTAGGAAAGGGAAAGATGCTCTTTAAAATCTGTCAGTGTCGACAGATGAGTCTCGGGGTTATACTTAAGGTAGAACACTCTGTATTCTTGTAGCCATGTGCTCTCATTCCTTATATGTTACCACTTGTTCCTTATAGACAGCGTGCCAAGGATCTCGAAGAAGAGCTGGAGAAAACAGTCCATTCTCTTCAAGGACAGGTCTGTATGATCGCTATGTGCACAGTGAGAGCACTCTGACTCTAGAGTGGCTGCAGGACTGTAGCTTCCATCCCTTCTGAGGTGTTTCGTAAACCTGCGAAAGATTCCCAGGGAACCAAAGATGCTGAAATCAAAGAATTCCGAGACTTCCTTTCTTTGGGAGTGAGGGTTGCATAGCCCAGACAATGCCTGTCACCACTGCAGTCCCATGTTGCACTTGTTACTGTTCCTTGGAAACTCTCATAGTTGATCATCAAATGAGGTTTGTTGGCATTAAAGAAATTCCCATTCAGTTTTTGTTTAAGAGTTGAGTAGAGCAGATCATACTTATATGGGAGAGTATGCTTTCAAAATGCTTGTTCTGCTTCAGAGATTCCTGGGCAGTTTTGAGTTTATGGTTTGTGCCCTAAATATTAGTGGTGGGAATGAATGTTTTTATTTAATTGTATTTTTTAGGTTATTTCTCATGAGAAGAAAGCACATGATAATTGGGTAAGTTTTAAGTTCTCCTAAAGCCCTTTTGTCAAATTCCTTTCAGGAAATATACTACTTGTTGTAGATTAGATAAAAATATAGGTAGTATTTAAAAAATAATCACTATTAATTTTATCAGTTGATGAAATCATGTTACAAATAGTCAGAGATAGATCCATCTGCCTCTGCCTCCTGAGTGCTGGGAGTAAAGGCGTGCACCACCACTGCCCGGCCAAAAAAAATCCTTTTTGATAGTACTAAAATGTATTTAGGCTATGTTTTCTGTGAATGTTTAGTTTACTCATTGGCTAAAGTCAATTCTCATGTGTGTTTCACAGTTTTAAGTGAAAGCAAATTTGAAAGTTGAGTTCCTTTGATTTGTAAATAGTTAATGGTTATAGAATGTTAGTCTTTGTCTTCCTGTGTATGGTAAGCTCACTTCCTGCATTTGATGTATCTAATGTTTCATATATGCTGCATCTAATCTGTGGAGTCCACAGAATGGCTGGGAAGCATGTACAGCACCGTATGTTTTGCCTTTGTTAATGATTATTTGGGAATATTGCATGTTCTTGGTATTTATTATAACTAAGCTGGGCATGGTGCTGCACACTCCTAACAAATACACACACACCACAAACACTTGCACTCGCACATGTGCATTCACATCAAAACTACTTACTGTTTGTACATTGTTTTATACTTAATAGATGTGCAAGATTCATTGAATGTATTTAGTTATTAAAGACATGAACTATACTGGCATCCTGTGAAGCTGTTTTAGACTTTTGTAGTTTCCCAGAATTCTGGGCATAATGACCATCCATTTCTGTTGACTGCCATCATGCCTCTTAGGATTGGATATTTACATCACCAAATAATTTTAGGCCCGGACTTTGCATTTTAGTAGCAACCTACATTAGCAAGTGCCAATTAAACTCCAGCTTTATGTTCATGCTTTAGGCTGGCATGAAACTCATTCCCTTTTTGAATAATTCTCTCAATTTAAAGTGTTTTATATCGACTCATGTCTGTTTTTGGTTGTGATTTTACATGCTATCATGCTGATATTTGTGATGCTCTTGTCTTTAAGTTTAACTATATAGATATAGTTTCAAAATGTATTATTTTCTTCAAGCTGGCAGCTCGAACTTTTGAAAGAAATCTCAATGATTTAAGGAAAGAAAATGCTTACAATAGACAAAAGTAAGTATTCATGGGAATACTTTAAAAGCTTCAAAGAATTTCTTCATTACATAATGCTTGTATAAGGTTAAATTTTAAAAGGTTTGTAGTAAATCCACATAATCTGCTATGAAATATTGTTGGTTTTAGCAGGTTTGAAGTTTTTTGGTTTTTTGTTTGTTTGTTTGAAATACTTATCCTAGGCTACTACAGGGACACCTTAAAGAAGCTTTTACAAGTTGTACTGTAAAAAGTGTCACTTTAAAAAAATTAAACCAGTATGAGTGGAGAAAAAACGAGTGGGCAAAAGAAAGGCTTTCCTTCTGACACAATGATGCTTAGAGTATCTGTGTTCTTCATCACTAGGTAGAGATAGTGTTTACTGTCTCAGCCCTGGTTTGTTGTTGGGTGTTGCTGTGCAGTAGTAAAGTGAAAGAAAGAATAAAAGTGTACAATAAAAGGGAAGAGTAAATGCTTTTATGTGCGGTGGTAGCAGTCTTGTAGAGTGTTAAATTTGCTTGCCAAACTCTGCTTTTAGCATCATTAAAAGCCAGTTTCTGTTTTCCAACTGGAAGCTCAGAAATTCAAGTCAGACAGTTGTTTTTTTTCATGTCTAAGAATCAGGAACTAAATAACTTTTGTTTAAAAATGTAACATTTAAAGATACAAAGTTTAGAAATAAGGTAGTCATATCAGCTAATGGGATTTCCAGTTTTACAAGGGGAAGTGTAGGTAACTCAGAGCAGTTCTGTAGCCTGGCCTTTTCATTTAGCAGTCAAAGTCCCTGGCTCAGTTTCCGTAGTTATAAAGTGACACATTTGCACTAGTTTATTTTGGCTGTTCTACTTCAGAAATGTGGACTCGGAGAGACAGCACCCATCAAAGTCTTGATTTAGAGGCACGCAGTTTTAAACATCAGTACCTCTAATGAGAAGCCAGTCTCCCCAGGAAGTGTGGGAACCATGGAAAGGTATCTGGGCAGACCAGTGGTAGGCCTTTCTCTCTTTAGCAGTTGTAGAGCTTGTGAGAGGAGCTGCTTTGGAAGTGGCCTTTGCTTAAAATGTGGTGTTTCCTTCGGGTGAGTAACATAGCGATGTTTGTGCTTTGTTTGCAGATTAACTGAGACAGAATTTAAACTTGAACTTTTAGAAAAAGATCCTTATGCACTTGATGTTCCAAATACAGCATTTGGCAGAGGTAGTCTTTTTTTTTAACCCTTGTTTAAAATACATATTGTATATCCATATATATTATTATGTATATAGTTTACTTTAGTGTAAGTTAACATTTTCACCTACGATATTTTGGATTTTGTAGTGAAGAGTCTATTTGAAACTGTTTCATTAACTCTGGGCTTGGGTTTCTGGGTTTTGTTTTTCTAGCAGTAATGAAAATGACTGGTATCTCCTTTTCTCATTGAAATGTCATGGCAGGTATTTAGTGCTGTCAACTCCTTGAACAGCCCAATGCTCTTAATAAGGTACCGTTAGCTGATTCTGGGACAATAAATGAGAAGTACTTAAGTGGAATAGCAGTGACTATTTACATATTAACAATACTTTGAAATTTGCTTGAATAAAGTGAGAATTAACATAGCTACTCAAAAAATTCTTAGTTGGGACAGATGTAGTTCACAGCTGATGATTCTAATCATCCCAGGGAGGTTAGCCCTCAAAGGTGCAGTTAGCTCTCTGCAGATTCATTACTGAGCATTTTAATGATCTCCAAACAGCTAAGCATTTTCAGAGTGATTTTAGTTGAAGTGGAATTAAGGTCCTGTAGTTATGAAATGAAATTTTGGTAGGTAGAATCTACTTTTAATAACCTCTGGAATTCAGCAAATCATTTTTGAGAGTCAATTTTTATTAAATGTAAATGTGTCTTACATTTTAAAATATCAGATCATTGATAATCAAGTAGTAGCAAAGCTTGAAGTGTGCCAAGTGCATAGGCAGAATTTTTGTTTAAATTCAAATCAGGATTCTATGGGAGGGTAAACCATGCTTTAATCTTTTTGTAAACCATTTGGGTATAACAGGTACACACTTTATAAGACTTACTCAAGTGTGAATTCCCTGGTGGTTAAGTTCTTTTTTGTTGCTGAATTTTTACCTTTGGAAGCGTAGTCACAACTTGAGAATGATTACGTTTGTAAAATGGCAGGGCTCTTGGTTATCTGGATTACAGACAAATTTATTGGATGCGTGATAATATCTGAGTCTTTAACTTGTAAAATTCAAAAGTAATTTCTGATTCTTCAGAGTATTTTATGTATTTACTTCCTTTTCAAAATCTGACTTTTAGCTGGGCAGTGGTAGTGCACACCTTTAATCCCAGCACTCGGGGGCAGAGGCAGGCAGATCTTGAGGCCAGTCGGCCTGCAGAGCAGGTTCCAGGAGAGCCAAGGCTATATATAGAGAAACTTTGTTTCAAAAAACTGAAACATTTCATGGTTGAACATGAACTGTCTGACTCTGATTTAAATCAAGCGCTTCCATGTTGTAAACCTTCCTGGTTGAAATAGCGGAAAGTAGGAGGTCACCAAATTCCCACATCATCTGTGCATAGTGGCACACACCTTTAATCCTAGTCTGAGTCAAGGACAGGCTAATCGTTGTGAGTTTAAAGGGTAGTCAGGTCTACATATCCAGTTCAGGCCAGCTAGTGCTATATGATACCGTTTCAAAAAACAAGATAAAACAGCAACATAAAAAATGAGCAAACAAAAAAGGAAGCCAACTTCATGCTCCCTAAATCTTTCAGTACTCCTAAGCATCGCCAGCATCCTTTGTTTAGCTTGTGTGGTTACTTACAGAAACTAATGGTATGGTTTTGTTTGTGGTTCTTTTGTTTGTTGGTTGGTTTTTATATACAACATGTCTTGACTTGTGTTTATTTAACCACTTAAAATTTTTCTAGAGCTTGTAGCCTGCCCTTAGCATTGTACAGATAAAAATAAGTGACATTTAACACAGACCTTACTACCTTCACATTTTAAAAAATCAGAACTCTCTCAGGGCTGAAGAGGTGGGTCTTGCAGAGGACCTGAGTTCAGTTCCTAGCACCTGTATTGAGTAGCTCCTGATCCCTGTAATCTTCAGCTCTAGGGAATCCAGTGTTTCTGGCCTTTTAGGCCACTGCTGCTTACATGTAAATACCCCACACATAGACACACATAAATGAAGTAAAACCTTGAAAAGTCAGAACACTGTATATAGGTGTAAAGCTGACAGAATTCAAAGTATTTATATATACAACTGTATGATTTTAATTGACTAAATGTCTAATTTGTTGAAAAGCTTTAAAAAACACCACACTCTCTATTTAAATCTGTGTAGTCTTGAGGGCACAGACGAGACATAAGCCGACATAGGATGGCCCGATGACAGCTGTTGGATGGATTCTGACTTTATGGTACAGCTCACTTGTGTGCATTGACATCTGCTGTTTTAATTATTCCAGAGCACTCCCCATTTGGTCCCTCACCATTGGGCCGACCTTCATCTGAAACGAGAGCTTTTCTCTCTCCTCCAACGTTGTTGGAGGGCCCACTCAGACTCTCACCTTCACTTCCTGGGGGAGGAGGAAGAGGTATATGGTTTAAACATTTTTATTACTCTAAATTTCTTCCTTCCTTTACATTTTCATCTCAACTTACCTTTAAAATAATCTGTAAATAGACATTTGGAAAGTACAAGCATTCCTTGCACTTATCATAGATTTACTTACTTTTTTAATTGGGTAAAGAATCTTGGGCCAGATATGGTGGCTCACACCTTTAATTCCAGCAGTTGGGAGACAGAAGCAGGAGGATCTCTGTGAGTTTGAGGCCAGCCTGGTCTGCATAGTGAGTTCCAGGCCATTCAGCGCTTCATAGTAGGATTCGCCTCAAAAACAAACAAAAACTCTCGATAGTATACTGTTCTGATATGTTTTTCTCTTGTGTACAGGTTAAGGCAGGCAGCCATCCCAACTCTGAAAATTCAGAAAAATCCCGAGTGGTCTGAATGGCAGACACTTTGGGTGTAACGCTCAAAAAGTTGTGAATTTTGAAGCATTTCATATTGCAGATTTTGGATTTGTGATGTTCAACCCTTAAGGTCTATAAGCACACACACACACACACACACACACACACACACACACACACACACACACACACATTTCAAATTACAAACACCTGTGGCACCATGCATTTCCAGTAAGGAATACTCAGCCTATATTGGATAATGAGGAATCAATGTTTATGTTTCAAAACTACATTATACTACATAAAACCTTTTAAATAATATATAAGATATAGCAGTATAACCAGCATAAAATGCATTTTGGTGAAATAGGATCAGACTGTAATATATGTATATATTTAATTCAGTAACTTTTTTAAAATAGTGAATCATAACATGAAAGCCCCTATCCCCCCTTTCTAATCATGAAGGAAGTCAGAGTGCTCTTCTAGGCAGAGTTTGCATGGGGCCTTTTCAGGAATCCTAACTCTTGCTGACGCTTTGAGAGACTTCGCCAGGGTTGCCTGCATTGCTCCCGTATTTCCATAGCTGTGTTAAGTACAGGACCTGCTAACAAAATGTCTCTAACCATTTATGTAAGTGATGTAACACATTAAGTGTGCAGCAGGAACAAGTGAGACTCAAAAAAAAAAAAACCCAGCAAACTAGGGCTCAGCCATGAAGAGCGCTGACTGCTCTTCCAGAGGACCCGGTTCAACCCAGCACTCACATGGCAGTTCACAGCTGTCTGTAACTCCAGTTCCAGGGGTCTTGAAACTTCCCATGGCAAAACATTAACTCCCATAAAAGTTAAAAAAAATGTAAAAAAAAAAACCCAGCAAGATAAACCAAACATCAGTATTTTACACTTGAGTCTACTTATTCTAGAGTCTCTCAGGCAAACTGTGTTCTTCAGCTAAACCTAAGGCCATTGTAAATCATCTAAAATTCTGTTATTTGTGAGAATATCAGGTTCCCGGGTGCCCAGTATTACGTACTGAGGTGAAAGAGCAGCTCAGTCTGTTTCCTCTTGTTATCATCTTGGTTCTCTGTTTGCGCCATATGGAACTGTTTGCACACCTGCCAGCCCTGGCTCACCTCAGAAAGAGCTTTGCTTGTGTTGGTTTTGAACTGGAAACTTCTAGGGAAAGTAACTATGCCAGACACGGAGTCCTAGGGAGGTTGTATGGAACACTCTAGAAAGGGGTTAAGTGTTTAAATTTACATGTCTGCTTAAGATTTGGGCTTAGTGCTATCAGCCAATCCCCATGCCACCACCTTTCACACTTGGACTTATAGTAAGAAATGCATATCATGTCATGTTGCATACCAATATAAATGGAATTAAGGCCAACCACAAGTATTTGCCATTGCGCTTTGTGATTTCTGATACTTTCTGTACAGTTTTATCACATTTCATTAAGAGAAGAATGTTCATTAAGACAAAGTCAATTTTTTGTCTTTGCTGCACAGCACACATGGGTAGTAGCTATCCATAGCTGAACACAGTACCCTAGAAATAGTGTTTAATTGGCTAAACCAACTCACTGGAACTTGAATTGCATAAGTCAAGGATTGCTTGTAGTCCAATGAATGTTTGAAATTATCACAGAAATTACCTTTCCTGTTTAAGCACTTTCCTTTTCTCTTTAATTGCTTTTAAGTGACAGTGTGTTCAGATTATTTGCAAGGTTGTTTTCTGTCTCTTAAAAGGCTACAGAAATTCTTGGTAAGTTACCAACAGATCTAAAAGCTTTATTAGGACCAAGTTTCCTATGAGCAGTGAAAGGGCAGAGCGGCTCCTTGTCCTTTCTCTTATTATCTTGAAATTTGAAAGCTTGAATAAGATTGTGTATGAGGAAAGAATTCATTTTTATTGATTCTTTATGTAAACATCTAGTTCTTAAAACCCTTTGAGCGTTCGTATTTTCAGGTTTGCAGCATCCACCTTTTAGTCACTTGGCTGCCTGTGACTTTATCCTGGTGGCAGTGATGAGGAGAGTCTTTGACTCTCTCATGAAGGCCTGTGGGCCTCATCTGAGACACTGAGCCCAGTGGACTCCTGGACGTTCTCCCTTCCCAGCCTTCTTCTCATGAACTGGTTCCAAGCAAAGATGTGGGGATTTACCAGAATATATAATCATTGTTGGATGGAATTATTACATTCACAGAATTCTATACATATTACATTCATAGAATTCTTGTTGTCTCGAGCTACTTGATTAGTAGCAGGGTCGTTGATACAGCAGTGCAGCCTCTATGATGATTGAAAGAGATCATGCCTAAGCAACAAAAACCTTATCTTTTATTTTATAGTTTTGCTTAGTATAAGTCTTTACAGTTTTCTTTGTTCTATACCGTGTTTTTTCAGACTTAGTATTTATTAGATATAATTATAATTATAGAATAATGATGGTAATCCTTAAGGGTGAATTTATAGGCAAGTGTTGTTGGATATTTATTTATTTTGTGCTGTGGGTTGATCTCAAAGCCATCTGTTAATTAAGCAAATACTCTAATCTCTAATCTATTCTTCTAGCCTGCAAGCATTTGTTTATACACATTGCAAAATTATTTTCCCATTTCTTGGAAATGGTTTTGGCAGAATCATAATCAAATATATTTCAGGGAAGCTTTGTTTGAATTTGTATTCACTTTTGAAAAACCATCTTGATTTTGACAGTGGTCTTTTGTGACACTTTTTGAGATAATACAGATCTTGGTTTTCTTTAATTAGGCTCACGAGGCCCTGAGAATTTTCTGGACCATCCGATGAATATTGAAAGAGGAGATTCAAACTATGACAGGGTATATGATGTCCCCAGAGCACCTTCTGACAGCTCCCTGTCACCTCCGTGGGAACATGGCCGAAGAGTGATGGCCCCTCCACCAGGTGTGTGAAGACAACGGTCACTGTTCAGAATTGCAAAACATCTTGTTTGGGATACAGTGATGGAAGGAAACAGGGCCATATGTGTTCTCTATTTTAAAAATTGTGATACAGTTTAGAAAAAAGACTATTATGAGGTGACTGTTCACATTATAGGAAGCTTTCCCAGTGTTATTACTGCTTATACAAATAATACATGCTTATTTTTGAAAATATGAACAATGTAGGGATGTAGAGCTACAGCAGTAAAGATTTCCATTGTCATCTTAGCAAGCATTTCTTACCCAGAATTTAATTACGTATCTTGAGGGGTTAAAAAAAAAAGTGTGTGTTTACAAATATAATTGTTAAAATTCTTTGTCACTGATGCTTGAACTCTCAGCAATCCTCCTGCATCCTTGAGACTACCCAGTTCATCCTCCCTGGAGTGACCATATTTCTGGCTGGCAGGTGTCTCCTACTTGGGAGTGAGGGGAATGTACAGGTGCAGGACCTGCCTTCTACTTTCTAAATTTCCCAGGTGTGGCTTGCCTGTAGAGAGATGTCCTAGTTGGGGTTTCTTTTGCTGTGAAGAGATACCATGACCACGGCATCTCTTATTAAGGAAACATTTAATTGGGGCTGGCTTAGTTTTAGAGGTTTAGTTCATCCTTTATGTGGCAGGAAGCGTGGTGGCATGCAGATAGACAGGGTATTGGAGAAGTAGGTGAGAGTTCTATATCTTGATCTGCAGGCAGCAGAAGGAGACTGTGTGCCACATTGGGAGTAGCTTGAGCATAGGAGACCTCAAAGCTCCCTCCCACCGTGACACCAACAAGGCCATGCATCCTAAAAGCACCACTCCCTATGGCCAAGCATTCAAACATATGAGTCTCTGGGGGCCATTCCTATCCAAACCACCACAAGAGGATGTGTCTGTGGATGCCAAGTACAGTCCCGGAGCTTCAGGTTCTCAGACTGCAGCCGTGAACAGCAAGTTGTGTGCTCCAGGGGCCAATTTTCTCCCAC
Source organism: Ondatra zibethicus (assembly GCA_004026605.1). NCBI lineage: Eukaryota > Metazoa > Chordata > Mammalia > Rodentia > Cricetidae > Ondatra > Ondatra zibethicus. Next base: position 59,958 of record PVIU01008090.1, read on the forward strand.
TTACGTCCTGAGCTGAGCCTCTTGCTGCATGTGCTGTCGAGCTTGTCACAGCTGTTTCCTGGGGTTTTCTCACACTGGTTGTGGCTGGTTGAATTTAGACTACAACTACTACTTTTTTATTTATGCTTTTTTCATAAATTACATCCCAATTACAGTTTCCCCTGCTTCCTCTCCTCCCAGGCCCTTCATACCTCTCCTGTCCCCCAGATCCATTCCTCCTCCATTCACAAAAGGGCAGGCCTCCCAGGGATATCAACCAAACAGGGTATATAAATTACACTAAGACTAGGTACTTCCCCTCATATTAAGGCTGGTCAAGGCCACACAGTAGGAGGAAAAGGGTCCCAAAAGCAGGCAAAAGAGTCAGAGACATCTCTACTTCCACCGTTAAAAAGCGTTCCACAAGAACATACAGGCTTCCTGATTGTCGGTTCAGTCTCTGTGAGCCCCTGTGAGCCCTGGTTAGTTGATTTTGTGAGTTTGCATGTGATGTCCTTGACCCTTCTGGCTCCTACATTCGTTCCTTCCTCTCTTCTGCAGGATTTCTGAGCTCCACCTACTGTTTGGCTGTGGTCTATGCATCTGCTCCCATCAGTTGCTGGATGAAGCCTCTCTGATGATGACTATGCTATGCTCTAGTCTATGAGTACAGCAGAGTATCATTAGGAATCATTTCATTGACTTTTTCCTGCATAGGTCTCTGAGCTATCCAACCTCTGGATCCTGGCTCTCCAGATAGTGTCAGGGGTGGTCCCTCTTGTGCCATGGGTCTCAAGCTGGACCAGTCATTGGTTGGTGTGTGTCTATCTCTTTTTTAGATTTATTTTTATTTGCATTGGCGTTTTGCCTGCATGTATGTCTGTGTGAGGATGCCAGTCCCCTTGAACTGGAATTACAGACAGTTATGAGCTGCCATGTGGGTGCTGGGAATTAAACCCAGATCCTCTGGAAGAGTAGCTAGTGCTCATAAGTACTGAGACATCTCTCCAGCCCCATTTGGTTGGTGTCTTAGTTTATTACTATAGTTCTGTAGTACAGCTTGAAATCAGGGCTGGTGATACCTCCGGAGATTCTTTTACTGTACAGGATTGTTTTAGCTACCATGAGTCTTTTGTTTTTTCATATGAAATTGAGTATTGTTCTTTCAAGGTCTGTAAAGAATTGTGTTGGGATCTTGATGAAGATTGCATTGAATCTGTAAATTACTGTTAGTAAGATGACCATTTTTACATTAATCCTACTGATCATGAGCATGGGAGATCTTTCTATCTTCTGGCATCTTCTTCAGTTTCTTCAAAAACTTGAAATTCTTGTCATACAGGTCTTTCACTTCCTTGGCTAGAGTTACCCCAAGATATGTTATATTATTTGTGGCCACTGTGAAGGATATTATTTCCCTGATTTCTTTCTCAGCCCATTTTTTGTTTGTATATAGGAGGATTATTGATTTCTTTTTGTTTCTTTCATTCTTTTTTTTCTTTTGAGTTAATCTTGTATCCATCCACTTCATTGAAGGTGTTTATCAGCTGTAGGATTTCCCTGGTAGAATTTTTGGGGTCGTTTATTTATACTGTCTTATCATCTGCAAATGGCGATACTTTGACTTTTTCTTTTCCAATTTGTATTCCCTTGATCTCCTTTAATTGTCTTATTGCTCTAGCTAGAACTTGCAGGTACAATATTGACTAGATATACAGAGAGTGGATAGCCTTGTCTTGTGGTAATAGAAATCAGTAAATATCATGTGGCTGATTTTTTAAACATTCAATAGTCAATGGTCTCATCACAAAAGCCCCTCAGATAAACTCCAGTTGGGCACTCACAGGGAAGGGACAGTTGTACCAGGCCCCTTGTAATGGTGACTTGTTCTCAAAAACAAACGAAAAAAGAAAACCAAAACCATCAACCACATGGTCAGTGAGATGGCTCAGGAAGAAAGGATGCTTGCCAATAAGCCTGACAATCTAAGTTTAGTCTTCAGAACCACATGGTGGGGGGAAAAGCTGACTCCTGAAGGCCAGGCCATATGCACACAAAATAAACGAGTATGTAAAAAATCAACCACACTATATTCACTGATTTCTATATAGCCATTACACTCTGACAGCATGCACTGTATTGAGACCAGCATTGCACTGCTTAGCTCCTGCCGTGGGTTAGGCCCTGGATCTAAGGAACAGCTTACTTTTTGTCAGCGAAGGGCTAAATGTATGTGTTTTGTGAAAGAATAAACTCTGAGTTTCTGATATTTTGGTGAACATTAGAAGCAAAATATTCATGTGGTATCTTGAGACCTGATTAAGGATGAGTTTCCCCATTTCATCCTTATGCTTAATTAATCCCATGTTTGAAGAAAAAGGGGGAAGTCTGTTTTAGATAGAAGGCTTTCTCTCAGCCCTCTGCTTTAAGGGACTAGTTCTGGTCCTTTGAGACAGCTCTTTGCTAAGATCTGAAAGGTGGTGTAAATGAGCCTTCTATGCCGAAGTTTTGGAACTTTCCTTAGTCACATCCTTCCTCCTGGGAGCTCATTAGATGTCCTTCTCTCCACGACTCTTTCATCTAGGTGGTTTCCTTGGCTTTGTGGAGGAGATGCTTCAGGGGAGTCCCGTGAGCTTAAATCAGATGAGGAGAGACAGCCATTACTGAGTTCATGAGTTCACAAGAGTTCACCCCTGCCTAGTGAGGCCATGAAGGCAATTTGGCACTGTTTGCTGCTGTCTGTAGTAAGACAGTAAGGTTACTGTTGCTGTAACAAAACACCATGACCAAGAGCAACTTGTTAAGGAAAGGATTTATTTGACTTACACTTCGACATTGTAGTCCGTCACTGAAGAAAGTCAGGACAGGAATTCAAGCCGTGCAGGACATGGAGAGGGGCTGATCCAGAGGCCATGGAGGAGTGCTGCTTACTGGGTTGCTCCCCATGGCTTGCTCAGCCTGCTTTCTTATAGGACCCAAGACCACCAGCCCAAGGATAGCACCATCCACCATGGGCTGCTCCCCCATTAATCACTAATTAAGAAATGCCTACAACCTGATCTTTTGAAGGCGTTTTCTCAGTTGAGGCTCCTTCCCATCTAGCTCTGTCAGGTTTGTATAAAACTACCAGGACATGCACGAAAGCCACACAGTTCACCCTCTTTGTCTCTTTGGAGTTGATCTGTTCATGCTATACCTCATAAAGTCTGCCATCACCACTTTGTTAAGTTCCACAAAGAATTATGAGTTCCCATTTTGTTATTCTAAATGAGGGTGGCTGCAGAAGCCTTTGCTTTTGAGTTCGCGTCCAAACTTGTGTTTGTGCAGCGGTCCTTCATCTGATCCGAGCCTTGCTTCGCCTGTTGAGCCAGATCTTTCCTTCAGTGTGGACTAAAACTCCAAATTCTGAAGCTAGTGAAAACCCAACCACAGATGGTTTCTGGCTTACTCTCTGCCGTGGTGAGAGATGTAACTGTTGGCCAAATTTCCTGCTCTGCTTTTCCTTCTTGCTGGGAGGCACTCCTCAGCATTTTCCCTGACATGTTGATGTGGTTTCCTTGAGTTGCTGTTATTAATTTAAAGGTGAAATGAACTTAACTGAATTCTGTTTTCACATATCCTAAGGTGTCTTGTTTTTGCATTTTATCTGTAGATTTAGCTTATATCTATGCCGTAATTGAAGCTTTCAAATTCTGATGCATCAAAGTATGCTTGCTGTTTAATACAAAGGCAAAGTAATTAACTTTTCTCAAATTGTTGACTAGTGCCAAACAATACCAAAGACAAAACATAGGTCACAGGTTTTGTCTTTAATTTTTGGATTCAAAGAAATGTTTAAGTCAGTATAAACACAAGTAATCTAGACTTATGTTTACCTTAATGAAAATATTCTAAAAATTTTTTAGGCCAACCATATTCTGATCCGTCTTTACAAAAGCAAGATAGATTTTATTCTAATTCCGGTAGACTCTCTGGACCAGCAGAACTCAGAAGTTATAATATGCCTTCTTTGGATAAAGTGGGTAAGAAAAAAAAAGTGTGTGTGTGTGTGTGTGTATGCACATGTGCGCGTGTGAGCATACATGTGCCTGTGATTAAATAGTTGTGATAGTGTAAAGGACTGGGAATTGAACAAAAGGCTAATATAATTACTATCCCAGATTGTGCTTTTTTTCCTTCATTTTTCAAGACGGGATTTCTCTGTATAGCTTTGGAACCTGTCCTGGAACTTAATCTGTACACCACGCTGGCCTTGAACTCACAGACTTCCGTCTCTGCCTCCTGAGTGCTAGGGCTAAAGGCGTGCACCACCACTGCCCTGCCCCAGATTGCTCTTAAGGACAAAATGTCTTTCCTAAATTTCCTGTGTTTGTCTTTCTTTTTTTTGTTTTTTTGTTTTTTTGTTTTTCGAGACAGGGTTTCTCTGTGTAACCCTGGCTGTCCTGGAACTAGCTCTTGTAGACCCGGCTGGCCTTGAACTCAGAGATCTGCCTGCCTCTACCTCTTGAGCACTGGGATTAACTACCACCACTTGGCTGTGTTTGTATTTCTTGTCTTTTTTTTTTTAAACAGTTTATTTTTACATTATGTGTATGGGTATTTTGCCTGCATTTATTTCTGTGCATCACATGCATGCCTGATGCCTGGGGAAGCCAGAACAGGGCATCAGATCCCCTGGAACTGGAGTTACAGACAGTTGTGAGTTGCTATATGGGTGTTGGGAATTGAACACAGGTCCTGTGGAAAAGCAGCCAGTACTTTTAACCACTGAACCATCTCTCCAGTGCTTTCTTGTCTCATATTATAGGTATGTGATCTAATATATGTGTTGAAGGTTAGTTTTAGTACCATAGTAAGGGTTTACTGTATCTCCCTATGATATAAACTTTACTCTGTTCCAGAGGTAACTTCTTAATTGTTTTCGGTCCATTTACATATATCCTGTTTAGCAATCAAGGATATTAGGCAGGCAAATATCAATGTATGTGTAAAAGACAATCAGCAAAATAATTTGGGTTCATGTTCTCAATCAGTTATCTCATTTAATCATTTCATATTTAGTAGATTTAATCTGTTTGTCAGGACCTCTTCAACTACCAGTCAACTATCCACTGAAGTTGTACTGTAGCTATCAAAGAATATAACATTAAAAAAGAATATAATTCAGAAAATCAATTTAAATTTTCATTGTGCCCTTGTTGAGATGTTCTATAAAGGTACTTTTATTAAAGTATATATTGTGTACTGAGGGAAAGGGGGCAAAAGAAAAGACAGGAAGTGGAGTGCTGACTCCCAAGTTGTGCTCTTAGGAGGCTTCTGCAGCAATCGCCTAGGACCCAGCTGGAAAGGTCATCACAACACTGCAGAAGAATGTCTGTTCTGTTAAGTTTCCTCAGCCCTCAGGCTGCTTTTGGATCCTAATATGGACTACTATTGTATTTATGTCAAGTTGTTCTCCTGTCCAGCAAGGGCAGTGGAACATGCCAGTGTCATTGGGATCTGGGAATGGTCTACGAATTGAGTGAGAATTCATGAGTTTTTCTGTTTTTATTTTTCTGTCTAGATGGGCCAGTACCCTCAAAAATGGAATCCAGTAAAAATGATACCAAAGATGATCCTGGTGTAAGTATTGAAAATTGAACTCTACCCATGTATCTATCTATATCCAGTTTCTTGGTTTTACTAGAATAAGGACAGAGTTATTCTACTTCCAGGATACTAATAAACCATACTCCTATGTAGCATTAACAATGTTCCATTTCTGGCTATAACCTGTGGGAAAATAATACAAGTCGCAGCCAGGTGTTGATGATGCATGTAACCCTGGCATTTTGGCAGGCTGAGGCAAGAGGACTGTGAATTCAAAGCCAGTGTAGGCCACTTAAGGAGATCTTGTCTCAAAAAACCCAAGAATGGACTGGAGAAATGGCTTACAGGTTAAGAGCAGCGGTTGTTCTCCCAGAGGACCTGGGTTTGATTCCCAGCACCGTGGTGGTTCACAACCCTTCTTAACTCCAGTCTCAAGGGATCTGAAGCCCTATTCTATCCATTGAGAGTATGTGGTATGCAGACATATGTGCAGGCAAACACACTTACATGTCAAATAAATAGGGAAAAAAAAAAACAAGAGAAAGAAACCTGATAGCTCCCACTTTTTTAAAAAAGTACAACTTTTAGATGACTTTAAAGCTTCTTTCCTAGCTGTACACAATTTCAGATTTTCTTCCTTGGAATTTTATTTGAATCTTAAAATATTGTAGTTTTAAAATATAACATTGATTTGGTATCAATTATCTTAACATTTTCTTGTATGTGTATTTGATAAAACTATTTTTTAAAATGTCAAAAAATTGATATGCTTGAACTGTACTTGTGCTTTAGGGTGAGCTAGGGAGACTATTGCTGCTATGCTTAAAGTTTTCTGGTGTTAGTACAAACACTTAAGATAGTGAACAAGTGGCTCATAGGCCAGTATGGAAACCTGAACCTGGTTTCCCCCCTTCCAGAATGTCATGGTCGGCTTTTGCATATGCACCTACACACTTTCTTTTGTGTCTGGCACCCCTGGGAAAGGAGCTGTGAATTGAGCTTCTTTACTCACTGTTGATTGTCAATCTGTTACAGAACTCAACTGTGCCTGATTCTTCTCGCCCTGATGAATGCGAAGCAGCTGGCCGTGGCTTTGTCCGTCCACCATTTCTTCCAGTCAGAGCCCCATTGTTTCCAGTGGATCCAAGGAGCCAGTTCGTGAGAAGGGCTCCCCCTTTTCCTCCACCTCCTCCAGGGAACATCTATGCAGCACCTCGAGATTATTTTCCACCAAGGGACTTCCCTGGCCCACCACCACCTCTATTCCCAGGTCGGCTTTTTAAATTCATATATGTGCTAACATTTATCTGTGCTTTTCTTCAGGTTTGCTTTCTGTTGCTCTGATAAACACTGACCAGAACCAGGAGAAAAGGATTAGATGGCTCACGGGTTACAGTCCAGTCACAAAGGAAGCCAAGGCTTCCCTTGATCCACTTTAGCGGATTTTAAATTTTAGCTGTATTGTTATAGTTTAGAAAATCCCTGAATTTACAAGAATTTACAAGCAGTTTTAAGACTAAAATTATGTTATTTCATTTGGTAGAAAAGTTATTGTGGTCATTGTTTAAAATAATTACTTATATTTTAGTCTTTTTCATAAATAGTTCCCAGCTGGTTGTATTTATTTAAAATCTAAGATTATATTTTGTTATTTGTCAAATTTATGGAAATTCTTTCATTCCCTTACATTTTAAAATAAAAGCAATTTATTGCTTTTACAGCACACTTTATCCTTTGGAACCACAGCTTTCTACATAGTAAATCATGTTTTCAAGTACTAGACAGGAATTAGCTTAGTTGTTCTGGGTAGCTGCTCTCTGATCTCATCTCTGGTTTTAAAGTTCTAGGTAAATCAATTGAGTATTGTTTGATAAGTTTTAAGGTGGTCCTTGGCATTACATATAATGTTTTTAGTAGAATATTCCGTCAGAATCACCAAAAATTTGACTACATTGAAAACCTGTTTTAAAGTAAATCTTGAGCCAGGTGGCGGTGGTGGTGCATGCCTTTAATCCCAGCACTCGGGAGGCAGAGGCAGGCGGATCTCTGTGAGTTCAAGGCCAGCCTGGTCTACAAGAGCTAGTTCTAGGACAGGCTCCAAAGCTACAGAGAAATCCTATCTTGAAAAACCAAAAAAAAAAAAAAAAAAGAAGTAAATCTTGAGTGTATTGAGATCTATTAACTGCAAAGATTGGACAACCATACCTGAAATTAATGATATTTTATTAGTCCTATGTAGTTGAAGAAGTACATTTTTCAGTGTCAGAATTAGTTTGTGCGATCAGATATTCTGGTATGTGTGTCTGAGTAGCAGAATAGCTGCTGGCGCTCGTGGTGTGGCAGGTGTGCAGTACAGGGTTTCAGCTCACATCATGCTTCACTAATCTCTTTGAACAGGGAGAAATGTGTTCGCACCACCACCACCACCAAGGGGCTTTCCACCTTACCTTCCCCCAAGAGCTGGGTTCTTCCCTCCACCCCCACATCCTGAAAGTAGGAGTGAGCTTCCGCCAGACTTGATTCCACCTTCAAAGGAACCTGCAGCTAAACCTCCAGAAATGCCAGAGATCTGACGGTGATATTGGTCTAAACAGTCATTTTCTTCTCATTTTCAGTTTAAGTAACAGCTGTTACTTATATGATTATATTTTTGCTCAACTTGGAGCTTAATGGAATTATAATTCTCAGGATAGTATTTTGTAAATAAAGATGATTTAAATATGAATCTTATGAGTAAATTATTTCCATTTTATTTTATTCTGGATAGTATATTTTACTTTGATTACCTCATCATAATTATGGTAGTTTTATATATGTAATCTTATAGTTGGGGATACCTTAAAACTCAAAAGGCTGTGTCTTTATACCAGGAATGTGTTCACCATGGTTGTAGACAAATGTAAAAGTAACTTTATGTTTAATCAAATAAATTTTTAATTGATTTAAAGTCTTGTTTGGCATTGATAATAGTAAAATCAGCCAGTTTCACATAAACATGGTTCCATAAATTAATCTTTCTACCTGTACCAGTAATTCAGTGGTTCAAAAGTAAAGCATTTGAGGCTGGAGAGATGGTGGTCGATGATTAAGAATATTGGCAGGGCTGGAGAAGTGGCTTAGGGGTTAAAAATACTGGGTGCTCTTGCACAGGCCCCAGGTTTGAGTCCTGCCTCACAACTGTCTATAATTCTAGCTCCAGGGCTCTCTCCCAGCCTCCATGGAACACATGTACATAAATAAAAATATCTAAAAAATATAACAGGATCCATCTTTCTAGGAAAAAAAAATATTGGCTGCTCTTCCAGAGGACTTGGGTTTGGTTCCTAGCATCCTGGCCTCCAAAAATGCACCAGGCATGCATGCAGTACACAGACATAAATGTAGACAAAACATCCGCACATATAAAGTTATATAAAATGAAGGTAAATGATTTTGTGATCTTTCTGATTTGATTATCTTGCAGTTAGATCATGAATGACACAAAATAAAATAATAAACTTTAAAAACTTAAATATGGATTACATTTTAAAGAAAGCCAGGATATTGTCTATGAATTTCAGAATTTTTTAAACTTGGTTCACCAACTAGTTTTAACAGTTTGAAAACAATTTGTGTGTGTGTGTGTGTGTGTGCATGTGCACATGAGAGAGAGAGAGAGAGAGAATTCTTAGCACACAGAGGCAGAAAAAGACATATCTGTAAACTCAAGGCCAGCCTGGTCAACACGGCAAGTTCCAGGGCTAGACACAGAAACCTTGCCTTTAAGAAACAAACAAACAAAATAAATAATTAGTTAAAATAGGAGAAAGAGAAATTATGTAAGAAACAATAGAGACATCTGGTTGCCTGGCAGTCACCCCAATGTTCCTCTATAATGTTGGGGCAACCAGCTTCCAGCCTAGAGGCCTAAAATATCTGAAAGACTTTTCTGTGACGCAGGAATTTTGACAGATTGTCTTACCTTGTCTTGGCAAAATTTGGCAAACTTTTGTGTCCTGTTTGTTCCGTTTGGGCAGCATACTGTCAGCAATTGAGGCAAAGGCAGTGTCTTTGCCCAGCAGCTAACCTTGTCACAAATGAGAGCACTCACATGGAGGTTTGCTGATGTCCATGGTGCTTTTATGAAGTAGATTGGTGTTGCCACAAGCATAGGTGTCCCATTGTCATAAAAAGCCTTAGGTTATTAAAATATTTTAAATGCCATATTCTGTAGGTCTTTGAAGTATTTGAAGACCATCTCTATTTAAAATATATCCTTGTATGACCTTGAAAGCACCATGGACTAAGTTCAATTGTTGTAGTTGACTATTAACTTGTATTTCTTTATTATCCAAAATAGTTTTTAAGTACTAAAACTTTACATTTTTAAATGAGCTGCATTGGTACAACATCTTAAACAAGAAAAGAAGCATATATACAGTATAACAAAAGTAATCTTATTTGTATCAATATACAAACATCTGTACCAATATAAAATACTTGAGACTCTAGTGATTGTTCAAAAGTAGACTCACCTGTTGTGGTGGCGCACGCCAGTAGGATTTGCTGACTGAAGGAGGCAGAGGCAGGAAGATCACAAGTTCGAGGCCAGCATGGGCTACAAATTTTTTGCTGGGCGGTGGTGGCGCATGCCTTTAATCCCAGCATTTAGGAGGCTGAAGCAGGCAGATCTCTGTGAATTTGAGGCCAGCCTGGTCTACAAGAGCTAGTTCCAGGACAGGCTCCAAAGCCACAGAGAAACCCTATCTCAAAAAACAAACAAACAAAAACAAAAAAAACCCCCAAAACAAAAGTATACTCAACAATCCACTCTTATCTCATCATTTCAATATTATATTTCCCCCTTTTCCCTTTAGAAAGAGATACTTAAATTTAACCCAATAACAACAATCTGTAACCAAGCCCCCTAAATGATGACAAACATCTATAACCCACTGAATAACCAAAAACCACCTACTGCACCTCTTGGGAATGTGGGTATCATGTTCTCTAGACTGCTTCCTGTTGTCTGGAGGTGATGACATTTTTGGGGAACCTGAGAAAATTGGGATAATGGTCAAGTCCTAGAAAAACTAGCCATAACATTTGTTGTCCAGTCTCTGTACAATGGAAAAGTACACCAAAGCTTATCTGTAGTCCTGGCTGGAAGTCTGTGAGGCTGGACCATCTCATCCAGCATCTTGAAGCTGTTTTGGATGCAGAACTGAGGAAACTAACAGAGGCACTCTGAAGGGCTGATCACCTGGGCCACCCATTTTCATTGTTGTCTCTTCCCCTGCTCTGAACACACAGACTTTCAAAGGTAACATACATATCTGTATTAACACAAGTATAAACTATGCGTTGTACACAAGCCAGGCAAAGATTATTTTTTTTTTTATGTTTGAGCAGGTAAAATATCCATCACTTGTGCTGTAGTTTTCCAGGTTTATTTCTTTATGCCTGTAGCCAGGATTTTCAGGGGGTCTCCTCTGATCAAACCTGATCTCTATCAACCTTGAAGGAAACAAAGGTATAACCTTCCCCAAAGTAATAAATTTTCTCACTTGCATTCCTAAAATATCTAGGCTAGTTTAGTGTCTCTTAGCAGCTGTCGTTCTGTTCACTAGCATTCAAAAATTCAAAATTAACACAACACTGGTGATACATGATCTAGGCTTCCCATCTCTGTGGTTTTTCCTTTTATATTATTGTCTCTTTACAGACTTTACAAACTATTTTTTCTATGACTGCCTATACCCATTTTCTACACACATTTTTAAACACATTGTAACCTGTTTTACTGTGTAACTGTCTACATGAGCAAAATCTTAAACTGCCGAGCAGCTTAATCATGGTGCGCTGGTGGCTCGATCCCATAGCAGTGGCTGAGAGAGTGTACGGTGGCCCACGTGAGAGACTGTGGGACTAGAAAGCCAAATTTGGCTCAGTTTTTGTGTTTTTGCAACCATTTTTAAAAGCTTTCTCCTGTTCTATGTGAAATACATGCCCCTATTGTTGGATACCATTTGTAGCGAGTCTCTCTCTGTCCCACCTGCCACCTCCCAAATAACCACACAGAGGCTTATTAAGCAGCAAAGCTTAGCCGAAAGCTTAGGCTTCTTCTTAGCTAGCTCTTACAACCAATCCAAGTGACACATCTTCACAGTGTACAAAAAGATTATTCCACAATCGTGTAGTAGCCTGAGTCTCCACTTGAGCTCCTCACTCTGCTTTCCTCTGGAATTCCTGCTCAAGCATAATGTACTTAAGAAAAATACTGTAGCTTTCCTAAAGCAACTGCTGGTGGCTGATGCCTGCTGCCAGTGGTGTCTCAGCTAGTAGCAGAACTAGAGTAGAGTTACAATCTGTAGCTGGGCCATTTGTAGCATCACTCTTTTGAAGTACTTATAATGAAAAAATCCACTTAAAACTGAAATTCATATAGAAAGCAATTTTATCTACCAAAGCAAGCAAGCAAGCAAGCTGTTAAATGTCTTAATTTTAATTACATATATTTTCAAATGGATATTGAAAAAAAAAGGCTTAAAACATTATCACCCATTTGCTGGGTGTTTCTTGGTGGTGGTGGAAGTACTGAATTTTTGAAGAGATTGACAACTGACAAGATATTTGAAAGTTCTATTCAAGAGGCAGGGAATCACTCAGTGGGTAAGAAAAGATACCTGCCAGCAAGTCTTACAATCTGAATTTGATACCTGGGACTCACCCTGGCAAATTGTCTTCTAACCTGCACATATTCACTGTGACAGGCAAATGCGCAGGTGTATTAACACGCACAGTAAATGCAGAAAAAGTTCTCTATGAAAATTTTGCTAGTTGAGCAGTGGCGGTGCACACCTTTTATCCCAGTACTCGGGAGGTAGAGACAGGAGGATCTCTTTGAGTTCAAGGCCAGCCTGGTTTACAAAGCAAGTTCCAGAACAGCCAAGGCTATACAGAGAAACCCTGTCTTGAAAAAAAAATACATTTTATTTAGTAATTATAAAAATACAAATGTTTCAGGCTAGTGGGTGGTGCAGGGATCCTAATTCTTTCCAGTGTGTATCGATATGCTGTATGCTATTTTCTGTGAGAATGTGAAAAAGGCCAGGAAGCAATTCCAGTGTTGTGTGGCCCCTGAATTTCATATCTGTTTGCGTACTACTCCAGGTATGCAGTTGTTATTGGTGTCATAAAGAGCCACTGGGATTCATGTCATAAGCCCAAGCAAAGCAATTTCTGCATTGTGTGTGTGTGTGTTCAGTCACAAGCACTCTGTCCTTCTAGCCCCACCCTACAGACTCTCTAAATTCTTTAATTTCAGGACAGTGGGAGATATAGAAAAATGATTTTATTCTTGTCTTTGTAGCAGTGGTGGTGTCTTTGTTATAGGGTTTTTATTGCTGTGAAGAGACACTATGACCCCAACTCTTATAAAGAAATCATTTAATTGGGGTGGTTTGCTTACAGTTTCAGAGGTTCAGCTCACTGTCATGATGAGCACAGCAGCGTGCAGGCAGACGTGGTACTGGAGCTAAGAGTGCTACATCTTGCAGGCAACAGGAAGTTGATTGAGAGAAGTTTGAGCAAGGAAGACCTCAAAGCCCATTTCCACAGTGACACTTCCTCCAGCAAGCCTACACCTCCTCATAGTGCAACTCCCTTTGGGGGTCATTTTCAAACCACCACAGTTGGGGATAGAACCCAGGGTCTTTGCACATGCAAGGGAAATACCTTATAATTAAGTTATATTCTTAGCCCTGCAAAACAAGTAGTATTTTCACTATGTTGAAAATATTCACTTTTTTTTAACAATTATCTCATTGGCCTACAAGCAGTTAAGCTAAAAACAGCTCAGTTTTTTTTTTTTAAAGAGATTATTAGATAACCAAGTTCTCCACCTCCCGAGACAGGGTTTCTCTGTGTAGTTCTGGCTGTCCTAGAACTCACTTTGTAGACCAGCTGGCCTTGAACTCAAGAGATCTGCTTACTGGGATAAAGGGGGCCTGCCACTTGGCTCCAAGTCCTGTTCTTATCAAGAGATAAGGAAACTGACAAAGGAGCTTGTGTTGAAGCAGGCAGAACCAGAGCCCGGAAGTTGAACCCTTCAGTTCAGTACTCCACCCTTCACTTGGATGCTCATCCTTTTTACTAAGTCTTTTCCTTTGCAAACACATGGGTGCATTTATGAACACACACATGCTGAGTCACTCAAAGGCATCAGTTTGTCTAAGAAATAATCAAAAGTTCAAAGTGACACTGTATAGGGATTTCACAGTTAAAGTATCTAACAGTGCTAAAGTATCTAACAGTGGCAATTCTTTCTGTATCTAATAAGGAATTTTAAAAAAATAAGAAGCACCTTTAAATTTGCTGTATCAATGATGCATACTAAATGCACACTACACTGGGATTTTGTTAACCAGTCTAGTGGCCTTTTTTTTTTTGAGCTAGGGCCTCACACAGCCAAAGCTGGCTTCAAACTCACTTTGCACTAGCAGATGACTGTAGAGGTTTGAATAAATGACCTCACTGGCTTTGAATATTTGGTTTGACCATTTGGTCTCCAGTTGATGGGACTGTTTGAGAAGGAGGGGTGGCCTGTCACTGTGGTGTGGTGGTTTGAATGAGAATGGTCCCCATAGCTCATATATTTGAATGCTTCGTCACCAGTTGGTAGACTGTCTGGAAAGATTAGTAGGTGTGGCCTTGTTGGAGGTGATTTGCTCCTAGGGATGGACTTTGAGGTTTCAAAAGCCCATGCCAGGCCAAGAGTACTCCCATCCCTTGGCCCCAGGCTGCTGCCTAAGGATCAGGATGTAAAACTCAGCTACTTCTTGAGCCTGCTTGCTGTGCCATTCTCCTCACAGAATGGTGGATGAAGCCACTGAGATGATAAGCAAGCCCCCAGTTAAATGCTTCCCTGTTCATGGTTTCTCTTCACAGCAATAGAACAATAAGATATGGAAAGACCTGTGCCATTGCTCTTTCTGCCGCCTCCTTGTGGATCGAGATGTGAGTTCTCAGATGTTCCTGTAGCTTTGCTTTGTAGCTCCTCCATCTTGGACTTCAGCCCCTGAAACTGTAAGCCCAATTAAACACTTTCCTCTGTAATATTCCTGTTCACGATGTTTGTCCCCACAACAGGAAAGTAACAAAGGCATTGACCTTGAACTTCTGATCCTCCTGTCTCCATCTCTCAAGAGCTGGCCGGGATGACAGAAGTGTGCTAGCATGCTTGGCTTAGTGTCTGTTTTTAAGCTTGTCTTTTCTCAAAGTGACAACAATTTAGACTTTCTACACCATGCAGTCTAAGATTTTTATTTAAACATTGACACTTTGTGTTTCATATACAATGAAATACATCACAACGGTCACTTTTTAATGCTTTATTCATTGATTAAAAGAATATACATTTAACATAAACCATACAACATCAGTCATCAGGTCAAACATTCAGCTGGTTTCCTTACAGTTTCTGTCAGGAGTTATTTTATCAGATCACATATACAAGATAAAATCTCACCACATCTGGCATTTACACACACTGTGCCAGTGGATTCACACTACTGATGTACATATAAAATCCGCATGGTATGTGCTCACTGGAGACAAAACAGTGCACACCTGTCAAAAGGTCATTTAATATAAGATGGTAAAACCATTTGTAAAACATATAAACTTTTTCCATAAATAGAATCATATCTGGACATCTGTTGCATAAATTGTGTTTCCAAAGCTTACAATAGAGCAGCCAGGTCTCAGCACTGCTGGGCACCCACGTTGGCTACTTACTTTATTATTGCAGACTGTCCTTAACGTTAAATGCACAACATTCGTACCACTTAAAACTTGGGTCAGGTGGAAGTCTCACAGAGACCACGTCTGTACCGCGGTTGCCCTGAAACAGTGAAATTGGCTTTTAAAGCCGCTCAGATATAACAAGGTTTTAAAACATACTTCATGGAATGTTCTTCATGTATCATAGCAGCTCATACCTGTGATGGAACAAGCTTTTGGTTTTTCCTTTCTTTCCTTTACATTCACTATTCACAGTGAAACAGGTGCATTTTTTTCTTTTTTTTTCTTTTTTTTTTTTTTCAGAGTTCTGAGGTTGCTGACTGAGCCACAGCACAGCTGTGTACCACAGGTCGAAATTCGACCTTAAATATTACAATCTAGCAGTATCTGGCTGGCCAAAGCCAGCCAGCCCCTGCCAGCATGTGGGCACTTCTTCATGTAAATCTATTCTTTGGCAGCTGACACGCGCGCTGACAGAGAGAATCCAGTGACTTGTTAGGGATTTCACGACTAATGTTGGTTTGCAAGCCTATGCATCTACAGTTCTGTGCTTTGACTTAGCCTCAGAGGTTTCCCTGGAATATGGTTCCTTTCTTCCTCTACTGTTTTGATATCTGGGCTAAAGAAGCTAACTTGAATGTAACAGATGAAAAAAATTGTCAGATATAGTTTAAAAAATCCAGCAATTTGAGTGTTCATATTTATGTAAATGCATTTAAAAAGGGATTAAGCAATATCTAACTTATATTATATGAAATTCAGAATGGTAATTGGCAATATCAATTATTATATAGGTAATGAAAGTTAAACTCAGTTTTGTTAAAGATAACTCATTTGGGACACTATTTTTCCCTTCTATTTCAAACCAAAATCAATGAGATGCTATCAGAATACATAGATGCAGTGCACTGCATACAAATCCACCAGGCTATGGATATTCATATATATATATTTGTATAAAAATATTTGGCTCCTGAGCTCTGGATTCTGACAAACAAAGAATAAAAATGTCAAAAAGGCAGAGTAATTCAGTGAAAAACAAAGTTAGCCAGCAACCTCAGATAATCATTGGCTGTATGTCCTTAAGGTTTGGTAACAATCTCATTAACCGTGAAAGCCCTATACAGTGTCACTTTGAACTTCTAAAACCAATACCTGACTACGTTCTTTGATCAAGAAGTAGAATATACATATATAATTCTATAAAGCTAATACTGATTAAACACAGCACAAAAGGATTAGTTTATACTACTGGAAAAAAAAACATAATGGGACCCTACTTGCATATGTAGCCACGAAATTTATACATTTTAAAAAAGCTAAATGTCTTCGCTGAAGCTTTGCATCTCTCTGTAAAAATGACGATTTGGTTCAGTGAAGACACTGAGTGATTCAATGTCCAAGACTGCGTGCCAAGGTTGACCAAGGCCCAGGGATACCTGCTCAATAAGGTTATGTACTGGATCCACATCCTGGTCGGCTAGTTCACCTTGGTCAAAATCAATGCTTTCTTCGGTGACTTCAAGCACTTTTAGATCAGAGCCACGAAGACGAGCAATGGCAATGAGGTTGTGTGCCCACACGGTGTAACCTTAAAGATAAGCAAAAGGCAACTCTGTCATTCTCTTCTGTTTTATTCTGTCTCTGATAAGTTAGTCTGTTTCTCAGCAAGTGCTTCTTGAGAAGCTTTCACACTGGTATTTCACCATGCTGGTCCTTTCTCCTTAAAACAAACTGAGAACAGAGAAACTTGACTACCTAAGAGTTTCATACTGTCTTTAAGAACACCACCAGCTGGTATGTAGTGCATCATCTTATTCTGGTATTTATTCAGCAAAACAGAAGACGTTTAATGTATATAAGTACATTTTTAACTTTGGATAATGATTTATCATAGGGAACACATTTTGTTTCTAATTTAAGTCCCTATTAACTATATAGAGTCACACAGTGGTGGTTCACGCCTTTAATCCTAGCATTCGGGAGGCAGAGAAAGGCGATCTCAGTTCAAGGCCAGCCTGGTCTACAGAGTGAGTTCCAAGACAGCCAGGGATACACAGAGAAACCTTGTCTTGAAAAACCACAACAACAACAACAAAAAAAACAAACCGAAAACAAACAAAAAAAACCTAACATATAATAAACTAGAATTTTTCTCAGGTTCAAATGGATCAAAGACCTCAACATAAAGCCAGCCACATTGAACCTTATAGAAGAGAAAGTGGGAAGTACACTTGAACGCACTGGCACAGGGAACCACTTCCTAAATAGAACCCCAGCAGCACAGACACTGAGAGAAACAATTAATAAATGGGACCTCCTGAAACTGAAAAGCTTCTGTAAAGCAAAGGACACGGTCAACAAAACAAAATGACAGCTTACAGAATGGGAAAAGATCTTCACTAACCCCACATCAGACAGAGGTCTGATCTCCAAAATATACAAAGAACTCAAGAAATTGGACACCAAAAGATCACATAATCCAATAAAAAGAATGGAGTACAGACCTAAACAAAGAACTCTCAACAGAGGAATCTAAAATGGCTGAAAGACACTTAAGGAAATGTTCAACATCCTTAGTCATCAGAGAAATGCAAATCAAAGCAACTCTGAGATTCCATCTTACACCTGTAAGAATGGCCAAGATCTGGAGCTGGAGAGATGGCTCAGTGGTTAAGAGCACTGACTGTTCTTCCAGAGGACCAGGGTTCAATTCCCAGCACCCACATGGCAGCTCACAACTGTCTGAAGATCCAGTTGCAGGGGATCTGACACCTTCATACCAATGCACATAAAATAAAGTTAAATAAACCATTAAAAAAAATGGCCAAGATCAAAAACACTGATGACAACTTATGCTGGAGAGGATGTGGGGAAAAGGGAACACTTCTGCATTGCTGGTGGGAATGCAAGCTGGTACAACCTCTTTGGATGTCCGTATGGCAATTTCTCAGAAAATTAGGAAACAACCTTCCTCAAGACCACTTTTAGGTATATATCCAAAGGATGCTCAATTGTGCCACAGGGACATGTGCTCAACTATGTTCACAGCAGCTTTGTTTGTCATAGCTAGAACCCAGAAACAACCTAAATGCCCCTCGATCGAAGAATGGATAAAAAAAAAATGTGGCACATTTACACAATGAAGTACTACACAGCAGAAAAAAATAATGACAGCTTGAATTTTGCAGGAAAATGGATGGAACTAGAAAACATTATTTTGAGTGAGGTAACCCTGACACAGAAAGACAATTATCACATGTACTTACTCATAGGTGGTTTTTAAACATAAAGCAAAGAAAGACAGCCTACAAACCACAATCTCAGAGAACCTAGACAACAATGAGGACACTAAGAGAGACTTACATAGATCTAATCTACATGGGAAGTAGAAAGTATAAAAAGACAAGATCTCCTCAGTAAATTGGGAGCATGGAGACCTTGGGGGAGGGTTGAAAGGGGGAGGGGAGAGGCAGGGAGGGGAGCAGAGAAAAATGTAGAGCTCAATAAATATCATGGAAAAAAAACTAGAATTTTTCATTGTAAAAATCACTTCCTATGGTATCTCAGAGTTCAAAGTCAAGACACTTGAAACTTTGAAAGTAACTGTTCTTTATCAGAAATCATAAAAATCATAGGAGTGTGCACCAACTTCAGAACAGAGGCCGCCTCTGGGAAGAGAAGAGGACGGATGACGGGCAAGCTTTACCTCCATCATCTTGAAAGAAGAACAAGCTTTAAAAGGGCGGTTTAAGTTAACTTTTAAATAACCCCTTTCCCCCTGCTGATTCCTGTTTAATTTTACAGCGTGTACTGAATGTGCGTGTGTGCATGCACATGTGTGCCTGCCTAGGGAGGTCTCAAGATGGCACTGGCTGTCTCTCCTGGTTGCGCTCTGCTTTATTTGTTGTGGCAGGATCTGGAAATCGAAGCAGAGCTCGACTGGCTAGTGTGGCTAGCCAGCTTGACCCAGGGATTGTCTGTCTGAGTAGAGGACTTGAGATGACCACCATGCTGCCTGGCAGTTGTGTGACCTCGAGATTGTTCTCTGGTCCCACACTTGCACAGTCAGCACTTAATCAATCAACCACATCCCCTCACTAACGCCTCACGACTTTAATACGGATCTGCTTCTGGCTACTACCTGTAACTGTATGGCCCAATCATGAAGTAAAACCTGAAAACCACAACTTTAGGCTAAGAAAAGAAGTTTCAAAAACAATGAAAGAGTTAGTAGAGTGAGCTTAAGACATTCTTTGCAGGGTTGGAGAATTGGCTTAAAGGTTGAGCACTGGTTGCTCTTCCAGAGATTCTGAGTTAATTCCCAGCAACCATATGGTGGTTCACAACCATTTGTAATGAGATATGGTGCCCTCTTCTGGCCTGCAGGCAGAACACTGTGTACATAATAAATAAAAATCTAAAAAAAAAAATAAATAAAAACAACAACAACAACCAAAAAACAAAAAAATGGGTTCGGCATAACAGCCTGGTTTACAAGAGCTAGTTCCAGGACAACTAGGATTGTTACATGGAGAAACCCTGTCTCAAAAAACAAACATACAAGCAAAGACCAAAAAGACATTCTTTGCTTGCTTTAATATTCACTGTATTTGTTTGTTTGTTTGGAGACAGGGTTTTTCTGTGTAGAATCCCTGGCCATCCTAGAATTAGCTTTGTAGACCAGGCTGGCCTTGAATTCAGAGATCCGCCTGCCTTTTGAGTGATGGGATTAAAGGTGTGTGCCACCATACCCTGCTTATTTTTTAAACAAGGTCTCAGTTTGTAGCTCAGGCTGGCCTAGAAAGCACTCACTTATGTTGCCTAGACTACCCTCTCAAACTCATGACAATCCTTCTAACTCAGTCTCTCAAGAGCTGAGATTATGGATTTGTGACAACAGGCCCAGCTAAGACATTTTTACAGATTGTTTTTGTGACTGTCTTTGAAGTAAAATGTTCTCTTAGTTTATCTGAATAGCAACTCCATTCAAATGAGAACAGTATAGATACTAATGGCTAAGAAATAGACATGTACCTAACAGATTATTTAAAAAATATAATACATCAATCTAGAATCTAAAAGATGAGGCTATAAATATCAAAGCCACGCTTTACCTCCTTCTGTCCTAAACATTTCAGATCTTCTGACTGGAGTGAATATATCTACCGCAGGTGGTTACACATCTGTTTCCTTAGCTAAACTAGTATTAAATGCCCCATGGCAGGAAAAAGCAGTAGAAGGGCGCTGAGACAGAACACTCAGGGTTGAGACAGGACTTGCTAACTGATACATTTACCAGCATAAAACAGTTTAGGTATGATGTCAGTATCAAGTTATAGTGAACAAAACCACATACCATGAATTGCCAAAAGAGTGAGCTTTGTGCACCTCCATGCTAATAAAACCAACGGATCTTCATTTCGGTTGTCACTAAGATCTGGAAAACCAGACGTGTCAATTACATCATTCATCAATATAAAATGGGTGAGGAACTTGTCGTACTGCCTGGATATAAGATCAACAATAGCCCCTGAGACACAAGTGACGTAGCTGTCAAAGTGAACCCTTTCAAGTGGTATACTGGGTTTCAGAATCTTTAGCATGTCTTCACCTTTGACATCAAAAGCCATTAGATAAACCCGAAGGCTGGAGCTCTTTCGTGATAGGGCTTTCCAGTGCTCATCATTTGGCATGTTATCTAATGACTTGTGCATCACTGAAACATTGTGGACCAGGAGAGAAAGTCGCTGCAAAGGCACATGGTTGCTATCGGTTAAGACTCTTGCCATCTCAGCTGTAAAGTCACAGAAATCCAGGGCAAGTGAACGCAGATTTACAAACCGCTCTAGTTCAACTGCAGTGATGAGAGTGCTGTTGCCAGGAATATTGTTGTCCAGGAAACTCAGGTGTTCCATGGTGCTGGCAACTGAGTTAGACAGAGACGACAGTGACGTTGGGGTGACTATTTCCAGCATAAACCCACAGGACAGCCATTTTAGTTGCCTACTATTGCTCAGTATTTCTTCAAACAGCTGCTGAATTCTACAAGAAAAACATGTCACAATGATGTCACTAGCACTCAGCACTAATCTTTTAATAATGACTTTAAAAAATGGGCAATACGCTGGGTGGTGGAGGCACATGCCTTTAATCCCAGCACTTGGGAGGCAGAGGCAAGTGGATCTCTGTGAGTTTGAAGCCAGCCTGGTCTACGAGAGCTAGTTCCAAGACAGGTTCCAAAGCTACAGAGAAACCCTGTCTCGAAAAACCAAAAAAAAAAAAAAAAAAAAAAGGGTGGGGAATACAAAGCATCCAATGTTGAGATATATTTTCTTCTCATTAATTGATTTCTAACCAACCCATAAGTGAAATTAAACTCACATTACAATATAACAAATAAGATACATTAAACATGTAGAAATATTTTTCATCCGAGGAAAATAGCATTTTTTAAGTTAACATTATGAAAGAAAAGACTGATGACATATGACTTACTTTATAAAAAAAAATAACACCTTTAAATAGCAGTATGGGGCTGTAAGAGAACTTCCTTCCTTCTGCAGAGAATCCATGTTCATCTCCCAGCACCTACACAGCCGCACACAACCATGTCTAACTAGCTCCAGGGGATCTGACTCCCTCTTCTGACTTTGTAGGAACTAGACACTCAGGTGGTGCATACAAAACACTTAAAACGGATAAAATAAAATATTAAGAATTTATACAGTAATATGATTTATCCTAAAAGACATGTTATTGTGTCATATAACCACCACTAAAACACACTGTTTAAGATGTTTCTAGGACATGAATTCTATCCCAATACTGTGTGTTTGTGTCTGTCTGTCTGCCTGTGTGAGGCAGGCTTTCTCCATCAAACCAGAGGTTGCTGACAGGGCTAGTCTCTGTTAGCCAGCTTTCTGGGGGATTTCTGGTTAGAATTATAGGTAGTCCACCATGCCTATGCAGCATTCACATGGGATCTTTGGGGATCTGAAATCTTCACACTTGTGGGTTATCTACACACACACACACACACACACACACACACACACACACACACACACACACACACACGAGTCAAAAGCTAGACTCATTATTAACATATGCCTCTGTAAAGCTTACTGTGTGACTTACTGCTTAATCTTCTTGCCGTCAGGGTCTACCCGGCTGAGGTATGTGCTGGATAAACTTCCTTGCTGCTGTACAACACTTATGTCTCCAAACAGACTGAACTTCTGGAGGTTCCTATAGGAGAAAATGGTTAAAATGATTTTCTAAATGCTTAATATACACATACTAAAATATGTAGAAAGGATATTCTAGAAGAATTTCCACCTTTTAACTCACTTAGAAGCAAATCACCTTCAGACTGCTGTGCATATTCAGAGCGACAGTATGGAAAAACAGCAACATGGTAAAGGAGGTGGACCAGGTATAAAGATTTTACTCAACCTTCAACGACTGGAAACAACACTGTGACCGAAGCCAAATGCTGAGCTCACAGGCCTTAGATACAAGTAATGACGCTACACTGGGAACAGGAGCACTTTAAGTTAGAAAAGATGTCAATCACAAGAGCTTCTCAAGTGAGATGGGGCAGTGGTGCACACACACCTTTGATTCCAGCACTGGGGAGGCAGAGGGAGACGAATTTCTACGAGTTTGAGGCCAGCCTGGTCTGCAAAGTTCCAGGACAGACTCCAAAGCTACAGAGAAACCCTGTCTCGAAAAACCAAACCAAACCAAACCTATGTAAAACTCTTTAGATAATTTCAGCTAAAATACTTTTCTAACAGCAAAACCCTAAATAAAATACAAGAAAACAAATAAATAGTTAAGAGACACACTCATAAATGGTAGTGTTAAGTTTCAAAACTGGGACAAAAGGCTGAAGTATCTATTGACCATATCAAAGTGGAACTGGCTGCCAGGTTCTCCCAGTACCCCTCAGTCCCTACATGTTACAGGGTATGACTGGCATACCCCACCCTCTACCCTGAACTCTCCAGTCCATGGTCTGGACTGCCCTTCCCTTTATAATCCAGACATTTTGGTTACCCAACCTTTTGGTACCTTTGGCCTCCTGGCTATTGCACCTGGCTCTCCCCACATGGTCCAGCTCCGTGTGGTTATGTCCACTCTGGACTTTCCCAGATGTCCCTGTCCATCTCCTCCACCATATCTAGGAACAGTCACGTCTTTTCCTTTCCTTTCTATTTCTTTTTTCATTCAGGTATTAAGTAGTAACCAACTGTAGATTTCATTAATAACATAAAACTTAGGATAACTTCAACCAAAACTGTTTAATCCACACAAGTGATGAAAATTAATGTAAAACACTGTCAAGGAAAAATGTCAGAAGGATTACTAAAGGAAATAATCTAACTTTTGTCCTTCACAAAGTTTCAAAACAATCTTTCTAGTAACTCAAGACAGCTTCTCTAGATGATTAGAAACTCTTACTTTTTAAAAAGTTCAAAGAAAATCATAAAAAAAAAGACCATGACATTTTTTCACATTAACACAGAAAGCTGCTCTTGCCAGGCATGGTGTGCCCTTTATTTCCAGCACTCATAAAGCAGAGATAGGCAGATCTCTGTAAGTTCAAGACCAGCCTGTTCTATACAGTGAGTTCTAGAACAGCCAGGGCTGTACACAAGAGACCCTGTCTGAAGACAAAACAAAAACTCCTAAAAAAGAAAACCAACTCCTCCTAACCAAAACCAACACCTCCCAACCAAAACCAAAACCTCCCAACCAAAACCAAAACAACAGAAAGCAAAGGCAAAACAAAAGCCCAAACAACAAAAAGAAAGTTATTCTGTATTGTTACATATGGAATTAAAAAAAGGTTAATTTCTCAGAGGAAAGAAAAATAATACTTCTAAAAGAAAAAATGTCTAGAGGATGAGACTCTATAAAGTAAAAAAATTGCATCATTTTCAATTTCTACTAATATTTTGACGAGTCACACAATCTCAGTGTTTTCCCATCAGACCAACTTCCACTGGTGACTATCACATGCCCACAAGTGTGCAGGACAGTAAAGCACACAGACAAGAGGTGTTTACTTCAAGAAAAGCTAGAACTTCCCTCATTGTAAGTTGCTCAGTAAGTTAAAATCTTTTGTTTTCAAAGACAGTTAAAAATGAAGGGCAAACTACAGATGACAAGAAATATTTTTAAGATATATATTTTATTAAAAGACTGTGATCTAAAAAAGAATTTTAAGCAGATGTGAAAGCACATGCTTGAAATTCCAGCAGCTGGGAGGCTCAAGAGGGAAGGCCCAAGGCCAAACTGCTACGGGGTGAGTTCCAGGCCAGCCTGAGCTAGATTTAGAGCCTGTCTCAGAAAAGAAACACAAAACACAGTAAAAAACCAAAGCCAATAAAATTCATTTAACAGGTCTGAACGGGCACCACAAGCAAGATAGGAGAAAGGTGAATTGAGTATGAAAAGATGTTCACCATTATCACTCACCAGGGAAATGGAGCTAAGACCACAGTGAGATAAACACAGAGATTCACAACACCAAGTGTGGGCAAGGGTATGAAACAATTAAAGCCCACATATGTTATTTTGAGAGTACAAAATAATACACTCTGAAAACAGTTCATCAATTTGTTGAAGAGTTAGATACAGGCCAAGAATTCCAACCGTAAGACCTTACTCAAGAGATAGAATTTGATTCAAAAGTTCACAGCAACTTTATTCATAATAGAAATAAAATTAGAAATAATTTAATTACCAAATTGGTGAATAAATATACCATTAACATATCCATACAATGGAACAAATGATAAAAAAGAATGAAGTGCTTATATATACTATAATACAGATATAAAGCAAAGTTGTATTTATTGTATTATTGTATACAACACAACTGTATTTACTGTATTATTCTATCTCTATGAAATTCTACAACAATCAAATAGTAGGGTTGGGTCATTGTTTCCTTAGGTCTAAGGATGGAGGAAAGAGTAGAATTTCTTTGATAAAAAATGTTCTACATCTTGAGTTTGGTGGTTATACAGCAGAATGAATCTATAAACATTTCAACATCTCAAACTATACTCTTAAAAATGTAAGGGACTGAAGAGATGGCTCAACCACTAGTGTGCTTACTACAGCTCTTGCAGGCAACCTGGGTTCAGTTCTCAACACCCATTTGGAAGTTTGCAATGGCCTTTATCTTTAGTACTGGAAATCTGACCTTGCAGGCTCTGGAACACATGTGTTATACAAACATACATTCAGGCACACACACATACAGATAAAATTAATCTTTTTTGTTTGCTTTGTTTTTGTCTTTTGAGACAGGATCTCTCTATATAGCCCTGGCTGTCCTGAACTCCCTATATAGCCCTGGCTGTCCTTGAACTCACAGAAATCTGCCTACTCTTGCTTTCCAAGTCCTGGGTTTAAAAGCGCGTGGCTTTGGAGCCTATCCTGGAACTAGCTCTTGTAGACCAGGCTGGTCTCGAACTCACAGAGATCTGCCTGCCTCTCCCTCCCAAGAGCTGGGATTAAAGGCATGCGCCACCACCGCCTGGCTAAAACTTTTCTTTAAAAGTTGCTTGTGGTAGGTTGATTCCCAATTTCCTGAGAAACCGCCACACTGATTTCCAAAGTGGTTGCACAAGTTTGCATTCCCACCAGCAATGGATGAGAGTTCCCCTTACTCCACATCCTCTCCAGCATAGGGAATCCTTGGTGTTTTTGATTTTGGCCATTCTGACAGGTGTAAGATGGTATCTCAAAGTTGTTTTGATCTGCA
>PVIU01008091.1:0-86087 GCA_004026605.1 Ondatra zibethicus
GCTCGGCTCCGTGGGACAAAGGAGGCCCCCTAGCAGGGGACTCGCCCTTCCCCCAAGGCCTCAGCCCGGGTGGGCCGAGCTCAGGTGCAGCCTGGACAGGGTCCAGATGAATCCGCGGAAGCTGGTTGGGCGAGGATCCCGGTCCCAAAAGCAGGCCTACTGAGGGTTGCCAGCTCCTCTCTGCTCGGCTCCGTGGGACCCCAAAGCAGCTTCTTTATTAACCAATGGCAATAAAACATATTCACAGCACACAAAGGGGAATCCCCCATCAGCTCTTAGAGGGCGTACTGTCAGCCCAGCCTGGCTCACATTTTGAGGGTAGGGTCTATTGTGGTGGGGAAGTCAGGGCAGCAGGAGCCTGAGTCAGCAGGTCCACAGGCAGTGGCAGAGAAGAACAAAGGCTACTGCTGAGTTCATATTCTTTCCATGCAGTCCAAGACTCCAGCCCACGGGATGGTGCTGCCCACGTTCAGGGAGGGCCTTCCCTTCTTGAGAAGTTCTCGCAGACAAATGCATGGTGTCTCCATGGCGATTCTAAATCTTTCAAGCTGACCCGAGTCACCCATCACACGTGAATAGCGCACCCTTGTAAAAAGTGATTAAATTAGATCAGCATGATTGAAACACAAAACTGCCTGCAGGAAAAAGGAAATTAAGCCCAGCAGTGGTGGCACACACCTTTAATCCCAGCACTCTGGAGGCAGAGGCAGGCAGATATCTGTGAGTTTGAGGTCAGCCTGGTCTACAGAGCTAGTTCTAGAATAGCTAGGGCTACACAGGGAAACCCTGTCATGAAAAACCTAAAGAAAAAAAAAGAGAGAGAGAGAGAATTAAAGCATAATGTATCTTGGTCTTCCAAGAAAAGAACAAAGGTTCAGCCTGTAAAAGTCAGTATTATAAATACCGGGGGAAATCATGGTAAGAATTTGTGGAGTTATCAGCAAAGGAGGGAAAGGAAGGCCTGTATGAAAACCTGAGATTGTGGGCAAACCATTAACACTTTTAAAAGACAGACAGCAAAGCTAAGGAAGCACATGGTAAAAAAAAAAAAAAAAAGTGACCATTGGGCTTTAGTGTGGAACGAGAAAGCATGCATGTGGAGGTGAAAATCCTTCACTCTCTGGGCACACAGGCAGATGACAGACAAGAATGTGCAGAGTGGGGAAAAAAGCTGACTGCAAAGGGAAATTCTTCAGTGATCAAGAAATCAACTGAAACAAAATGGGTTTTGATGGATTTGGTGGTCTGAATGAAAATGGTCCCCACAGGGCTATAGGGAGTGTTACTATTAGGGGATGTGGCCATATTGAAGTAGGTGCAGCCTTGCTGGAGGAAGTGACCACCGGGGGAGGGCTTTGAGGTCTCAGATGCTCAAGTCAAGTCTAGTGTGGCATTCACTTCCTGCTGCCCGCTAATCTGAATTTAGAACTCTCAGTTCTTCCTCTAGCACCGTGTCTCCCTGCAAGCCTCTAATGCTCCCCACCATGATGTCAGTGGATTAAACCTCTGAATTGTAAGCCAGTACCAATTAAATGTTTTCTTTTATAAGAGTTACCATGGTCTTGGTGTCTCTTCACAGCAATAAACCCCTTACAAAAACAATGGAACATCTGACTACAGTAACCTGGAAGGAGAGGAGTGTGGGATAGCAGCTCCCCTCCAAATCCCTACTTCCATACCCCTGTTCCCAGGAAGCCATGTAGGAAAAACAGAGTGAGCAAATGTGCACGCTCTCCTGCCACGCATTCTGTCCTGGAGCTGATCATGAGAGGAGAATCCCTAAGAAGCGTGCTTCTGGACCAAGGCTGGCAGTGCTATACTTGAAAGACAAGGCAGGGTAGGAACACGCAGGCAAACAGAGTGGCCTGTGGCAAAAACTCTGCTGTGAGGACTTTTGTTCCTTTTTTAAAATTTTATTGCCAGGAGGTGGTGGTGCACATCTTTGATCCCAGCACTTGGGAGGCAGAGGCAGGTAGATCTTTGTGAGTTTGAGGCCAGACTGATCTACAAAGAGAGTTCCAGGACAGCCAGGACTGTTACACAGAGAAACCTTGTCTCAAAAAAACAAAATAAAATTTATTTAATGCATATGGGCATTTTTTCCTGCTGATATGTAGCGCCCATGGAGGGCTTGAGTTCCAGCTTGTGAGCTATCAGGTGGGGGCTGGAAGTAGAACCCGGGTCCTCTGGAAGAGCAGCCTGTGCTCTTAACTGCTGAGCCAGCTCTGCAGCCCGTTCTTTATTTTTAAAGCGACTGCAGTGTTTGAACACATTATGTTTACGAAGCCAATTATAACAATAGGGAGAGCGGGCGACTCCCTCACCTCCTTCCTGAAGCCCATTCACACCCGAAGGTGTGTAACCTGCATTCAGTTTCATCTGTTCGAAACCCACTCTGCCGACCCACATCAGAGGGTTGGTCTTGAAGCCAGTGAAGCTGCCCTGTGAAGAACACTTCTCAGCTTGTCCTTGGCACTAGCATGGGTCCACTTCCTCTCAGCACAGAGACCACACTTTCCTCTCCAATGGCTACATAGTTTACACACCGCCAAAGATTTATGCATCACGCCTCCCCTTTGATAAACACTTAGATTTTTACTATTTTGCTGTGAAAGCCAAAGCTGCAACACTATTCTCTATGATTTAGAGCTAGCAGAGGAATTTCTGACTTCGAATGACAAGTACATCTTGGAATTGTGATACTGAAATTGAATACACATAAGATGAATATGTTCAGCAGTGGACATACACAAGTGTGTTTCCCCTATGTCCTCAGTAACACTGCATACTATCAAAACCTTGAACTATCTTCAGTCTGGCAGGCCAATAGTGTATCTGTTTAGATGACCTATTAATGCTAGGCTTAATGTTGAAAATACTGTCTGATTATCTTTCACTTAAACCTTTCTCTTGCTTTTTAGACTTGTGTTCATGTGTGCACAGAAGGTAGAGGACAATCTCAGGCATCATCTTCAGGAACAATGTATACCTCCTTTGAGACAGGATCTCATTGGCCTAGAGTTCACCAGTTATGATAGACAAGCTGGGAAAGATCTGCCAGGGGTCTTCCTGCCTCTGCCCCCAGCACTAGGATTATAAACACAGAGCTCGGCTGGCACTTTTACATGGCTTCTGGGTAATACACCAAGGCCCTCATACTTGCAAGGCAGATGCTTTACTGACTGAGCTATTCCTGCTACTTTTTCTTTAAAGGGATGAGGTCTTAGAAACGTGGATATTCTGGTACTTGTCTATAATTCCAGCACTCAAGAGAAGTATAAGCAGGAAGATCAGGAGTTCAAAGCCATTGTCGGCTATTCATTGATCTTGAGAACCTGGATTACATGAGACTCAATTATAGCGGTGGTAGAAGCAAACAAGCCTGTGTTACCTAGGCTTTCCTTGAACTCCTGGTCTGAAGCAATCCTCCTGCCTCAGCCTCCTGAGTAGCTGGGACTATACACATACATTAGTGAATATCACTTTTAATTTATGTGTATTGGTGTTTTGCCTACATGTATGTCTCTGGATCACATGGGTGTCTGGGGTCTGTGCAGACCAGAAGTGGGAACTGGATCCCCTGGAACTGAAATTACAGCCAGCTGTGAGTCACCGTGGGGGTACTGAGAATCAAACCATGGTCCTCCGGAAGAACAGTCAGTGCTCTCAGCTGCAGAGCCGTCCCTCCAGGCCCTGATTTGAAAACATGTTAATGGCGTCGTCTGTGATAGAGCATTGAGGCTTTGTTTGAATGGCGTCGTCTGTGATAGAGCATTGAGGCTCTTTGTTTTCAAGCTTAGCAGCCTTTTGCTCTGACTGGCTATCGAGTCGGAAGTGGTCATTTCTCAGAGTTTATGAACACATACATGCACCTTTTCTGTCTATTTACATGACTTTATCATGCTATCTCGGGAATTCATCGACATTACACAGCCCTGTGTGAGAGAAACGCTACCATTATAAAGTTAGGTGGAAAACTATATGCAGAATTAGGTGGAGAAAAAGAAAGTGAATAGAAATGAGAAACAACACAGCAAAACAGCTGTCCTGTTGGCTCTGAAAGGGACAGCACTAGTGCTTTTGTCCTAATGGATTGTTTCACATTTACATAGTGCTGTAATGTTCATAATGCATGGCAGCTTTACCTGCTCTTCTCTTGTCCAGTAATCAGTACTTTCCTCTTTACTTGCTTTGGTAAAGATCACCTACTACTGCGTTCCACAATGACAAAAATGGAGTCCATTCAGAGCAGTGCGATGCGAGAGCTGTAACTGCTACAAATGTCTCATCCTCTCTACCCCCTTATCACAGAGCTGAGTGTGTGGCCCCAGTGACCTGTGGAACCTACTCCAGTGGAGCACACTGTTGTAGAATAGAATGTTTGCTTAGCTAAATAAAGAAGTGCTGCATTTCTTTAACTATGTAAAGCTGTGCTGCTTTTGTTTATGCTTCATTTGTTTAATTATGTTTGCTGCTTTGCCTTGCCTGTCTAAGGTACCTGACTGGTCTAATAAAAA
Source organism: Ondatra zibethicus (assembly GCA_004026605.1). NCBI lineage: Eukaryota > Metazoa > Chordata > Mammalia > Rodentia > Cricetidae > Ondatra > Ondatra zibethicus. The sequence continues at coordinate 4,518 of PVIU01008091.1, forward strand.
GCTGAACAGTCAATAGCCAGGCAGAAGAGGGATAGAAGGGGCTGATGGGCATAGAGAATAGCCAGCCAGCCACTGAGGAAGCAGGAAAGCAGGATACACAGTACATAGTTGAGATAAGCAAGTCTCAGGGCAGCACATAGATTAATAGAAATAGGTTGCTTTTTTTTAAAAAAGCTAGCTAGAAACAAGCCTAAGGCCGAGTTTCATAATTAATAAGTCTCCATGTCATGATTTGGGGGCTGGCAGTCCAAGAAAGCCTGCTATAGCAGACAAGAAAACAAGTGACATAAATGGATGTTCAGAGACAAAGACAGTGTCTCAGTTATTCTGTTAATATGATATAAGATAGAGTTCTCAGGGATGAGGGAAGACAAGGCCTCCATCAGATGGTCTGTAGGAAGTCTGTGGGATGTTTTCTTGGTAAATGTTTGATGTTGCAGGGCCCAACCCAATGTGGACGGTGCCGTCCCTGCGCAGGCCCTAGTCCTAGGTTGAGAAGAAAGGTTGAGCAAGGTGCGAAAAGCAGGCCAGAGAGCAGTGTTTCTCCGCTCTCCCTGCTTCGGTTCCTGCCTCCAGCGTCCTGCCTTGAGTTTCTGCGCTAAATCCTTTCATGATGGTAAAACTTAAAGAAATTCTTTCCTTTCCAAGTTCTTGTGGTCATGATGTTCATCACAGCAATAGAAAGCACAGTGGGACAGAAATACAGTCAACCACCGGCCAGCTAAACCTCAACTTCAAGCCCTTCCCCAGCTTAGCCCCATGTGCCTCTGAGTTTCCTGTAATGAAACTTCCACTCTCTGGCTCAGCCCCACGCACGCCTGAGTTCCCTGAAGTGGTCTACCTTCTACCCTCCCGCTCACCTCTGCCACACGTAAGACTCGCACCACTGTACCAGAGAGGTCCCATAAGAAAACACTGATCGGAAGAAGAAGAGCAACAGAGGAGCTTCAGGACTGTAGGACAGATCTGTCTGTCTTGGACTAGCCAGGCTGCCCTTTGCAGGAAAGGAAGCTAGGACAAATGCTACAATGTATCAATAACTCTGTGCAAAGCCCAGGCATCTCAACAGTGAATGAACACACTAGTGAAATATGAGACCAACCAAATCATAATTTCATGAAGTCTGTGTTCCCAACCAAACCAGGAGAGCCACTGAATGGAAAGGCATGTTCCTAGAAACAGAGGTAATCAACTGGATTTGTCTTAGAGGACACATAATCTCAAGCGAGCTTATCACTATACATTTGTGGGTATATATTGGGGCCTATTTGTGAGGGCTAAGAGCGGGCAACTGCTCCATCTGAACACAGGCGTCTACTATGACAGCGGGGAGCACAGCTCAGTCACCATAAGTTGTGAACTCCTCAGAGAAGAAGGCCTACATTAGTGTCACACGCAGCACTGCAGCTATGCTTCTAAAATCCTAGAAAGGTGTTCTTCCTATTGCTCATCTATTGCATAAATGTCAGTATGGGAGGACTCAACAGATGAGGTAACAACCAAGATACAAACACACACACACACACACACACACACACAAAGCAACTGTGTGGAGGGATGGGAAATAATATGCCCCTCCCATCAGGTCTTTGGGAGGCATTATTCAGAACTATAGGAGAAAGTTGTGAGAGGAGCTACGCTTTTACCCTACATCTAGTCTTCATACAGAGTGGTGACAGTCATCAACTGAGATCATTCCTGAGGTTCCCAGAAGTCTGGAAAGATGAACCTAATCTTACTTTCATAACCTTTATAAAGGGCAAAATGTTACTTTTCGATTAAAAATAGTTTTTGGAAGGTGCTACCACGATCAAAAGATTCAATTACTTAAGGTTGATAAAGACACCAAAGCAGTCAGTGGTGGGTGAGTCCACTGTGTTTCTGCATGGGTTACAGTTTGGGGGCCATGGTTTCTAGTTTTCTAAATCTTAAAAATATCGAACAAAACGTCAAAAATGAGCCTTGCTGTCTTCAATCATTTTTTAAACACATCTTTGGGACCCAAATGTCAAGGTTTAAGAATCACTGTGGATTACAGGAAACCAGACAAGAGATGGCAAGTTGTCAGCAATCACAGAGTAGTGAGCAGCACTTGCTCTAAAGCAGACCTTGTCCCTATGGATCAGCACCTCCAAACTGCACAACAGAGCAGACAGCCAAGGAAACACTTTCATAGGAAGGAAACCTGGCTCACTGCATGTTCTGATTTTAATTTCACACTGTGTTCCATGGTTGTTTAAGTCTGTTTTGATGCAAACATATGCACACTTCTTTTCTTTTGTTTATGCTTGAATAGGTGTAGTCAAGCCCCTGTAGTCCAGTAGGCTGGCCTTGAACTTGTGATGCTCTGATCTATGTTAGCCTTTCTGCAACACAGAAATAGAATCCTTTGGGATTCCAGGTATGCACCACCATGCTGGGGCCCATATCTCCTTATGTTAAACCACCACCACCCTATTCCCACTTTTGCCTTTTCTCTAGTGCCTACTATACCTCTGAAGTCAGTTCACTTTTTCTTGTTTGTTCTCTACTTCCCTCTGCAGCAAGGGCTCCTTAGCTCTCTGTGCATACCAGTGCTTACAGCCAGGCCTGGGGCTGGGAGGCAAAGGGCTTGTCTTGCAAGCAGTCTGATCCCTATAACCCAGAGGGAAACGCTAGGTTATAGAGAGACAGCTCATTAGGTAAAAGTGCTGGCTGAGCAGGCCTGAGCCTCAAGGTCCATTCGAGGAACCCACAGAACCCACAGAAACACAGGATTGCGGTATTGTGCCCCTGTGATCCCAGTACTCATCTGGCAGATGTGGCAGGGCAGAGACAGAAGCGTCACTTCCGCTCTTTGTAGCCAGCTAGACTGGAATATGGAGTGGCAGAAAACAGAGACCCTGCTCCACCAGGGCAAACGATGAGAATGGACTTCAGAGAGTTGTCCTTTGGCTGTGTCAAGTTATCCTGTTTTTTCTAAGATCATGTTTAGAATAATGAGCCTTTGTGCAGACTTCTGAATTCCTACCTGGATTATTTACAAACGAAAAATTCAGCAAGAAAGTGCCCTAATCTGAAGGGGGTTGGCGACATGAACTCCGTGGTGACGTCAGGGGTACGGAAGGGTAAGGGTTGAGTTCATAGCTGATGACAACACTCTTCTAAACTGATTGCATACATCACTTTTAAACTGATTGCACCTACTAACTCATTCGCCTACTAAATTTAGAGTTCGTTGAGAATTTCACACAATTGATCATATTCGCCCCAACTCCTCCCCTGAACTCCTCTCTGATCTACCCACCTCCTAATCCCCCCCAACTTTGTGACCTTTTATCTTTTTAAATGTAATCAACTCCAATGTAGGTGTTGTTGACCTCCCAGGAGCTAGGCCACTAAGGAAGATTGGCTCGCCTCCCTCAGCAGCTCTCAACTGTCCATAGCTTCTCAGCGGTGGCCGCTCATGGTGCAGCTGCCATTCCTGCTCCTGTAAGGAACCCCAATTAAGCTCATCGGTTCACTAAGTTGGACTTTGGAGGTACCCGTACTTTGGTCTTTCCTGGGTTCCCTATCTGGGGTCAGTAGATGAGTGGTGTGTTTTGTCTCCCCAGGAAAAGTTTTGTCATATGACAGAGTTCCAATGATGAACAATCTCGCCAAAGCCCACCTGGGGGACCAGTGACTTTATTGGGCTTACTTACTAAGCATGAGTAAGGGGTTAGATACAGGAGCGTGGGTGACCCGAAAGCAGTTGACCATCTTAAGACCTTAAGAAAGGTCTTACCCCAACACAAATGATGATTTACCCAGCCTTCCACACTCTGTAATCTAGCATCTCTACTGGGACAGAGCCAAGTGCAGTGAGGGCAAAATTCCATGCAAATGGCAGGAGATGCAGAGGGAACGCCCGAATCTCAGGTGACAGGCCAATCATCCTTTCTATCCCCTCCTTCTAAGGACAGTCAACAGCCTGATCTCCTGAGCACATCACAGCTATTCCGATTGACACTGACAGCTGTGATCCTCACATTCTGTAACACGTTCTCTTCTGCACCCCAGCCGTTGTCCTTGAGTCAGCCACCTGCCCACCCCTTGCACAGACCTATACACTTGGCTGCCCCTCTCCAAATCATTTCTCAAAGCAACCGAGCTCCTTTCTAGACTCTGAAGGAGAGCACCTTGGCTGCCCACAGCTATTGCAGGACTCACAGAAACAGTTTACTCCCTTCTGGGAGGGATTAGACCCTCCAAGACTCCATTCAAGACACACCCATAAACTACAATGCTCCAACTGTTTGCTCTTCCTAAATTCCTAAGCAGGATATTTACACACGAAAAGTTCACTAGAAATGGTGTGTTCTGAACGAGGCTTGAGGGAGATAGATCCTGGGGTGGTGTCTGAGTGGGGCAGCCCAAGTGTGTGGTTGTGCACCTCCTTTTTATAGCACAAGGACTTGCACTTCTATTATCAGAGCTGTGGGACTGGAACGTTAGTGCTGGTGGGAAACGCATTTCAGAAAGAACAATAGATAGGACTTGTCCTATGCCTCAAAGATGTAAGAAAGAAGAGAAACAGCATCACTCTTTGGGTGTGATTACTTAAAATAGGCATTTTCTGAAGGGTGATCAATTTCCTGGAAGACCTAGTTCAGTTTAGAATCCTTGTCCTCATCCCTATTCAGCAATGGGAAGGCATCTGAAGCAAGCATTAATGAGTCCATCACGTGTCTAGCAGGACGGTGATGTTCAACCCCCAACAAGAAAGGCTGGAGTACGCAGTACCTTTACTCAACAACTGATGAATACGGCCCTCCCAGCCCGAGCTAAAACAGTGCAATTTAGGGGCAGGATTTGTATGCAGAATGCCTGGTTTACTACAGTCTGAGGCCAAACCCCACGGGGAGTCCTCAGGAAGTGGCAGTCATTAATTACGTGGCAAACTGGTCTTATGTTAGGCCTTACATCATAGAAAAATTTTGGAACATCGATATTGACTCCCTGGTTTGTTGTTCCCTCAAGACTCGTACAATGCCAGGAGGCCAAACCAAGAGAGCTGAAAGCCAACATCAACAGGTAACGTCCTCAGGTGGAAAAACAACCAACCAACCAAAAAACGTTGAAGGGCTGAATTAGCACAGAGCAGAGAATACAAGGCAAGGCCTACAGCCCGGGTGCTCAGAGGAGCCTGGTAGAGAGGGCCACGAAAATGTTTCAGGAATTTCAGTGACTGGGGACTCACGTTGGGAACTGACCCCAAACCTCCTATTGGCACACCTGGACTCCACTTAAGCTCCAGTGAGGTCGCCATCGATCAGAAAACCACTCTCAGCCAATCTTTTAACCCAGCACCTTCTTCCTGGCTGAGCCTACGCTCTCCCCACCAGAGGGAGTCGTGGGCCCCAGGGGCAACGGCGGCCTCAGTGTCCCGGCCAACTGCTAGGAAGCCGGCAGATTTGCAGGGAGCGTGGGTCGGTAAATTAATCCAGTCCGGGTTTTGACTGAACGGGGGGCCGGGAAGGCTGCGAGGACTGGAGCAGGGGGCGGGCGGCGGTGAAGACACCACACAAACAGCTCGCGCCCAGGACGCCTCGGTAGGCCCCGAGCGCGCGGGCGCAGGGCCCGGAGAGGCGCGCGCCGGCCGGGCCGCCGGCCGCATGGAGCGCAGCGCGGCCCGCGGCTCCCGGGCGCTGCAGGCGGAGGCAGCAGCGGCGGCAGCGGCGCGCTCGCTCACACCCACCCCCGCCCGCGGCCGGCGCGCCGCCCCGCCGTAGCCGCCGGCGTCCCCCGCGGGCCGGGCCAGCGAAGGCGGCGCCCGCGCGTCCTCCAGCCAGCGGCCGCGGCCAGCCCCGGAGGCGGCCCCGCAGCGCCGCGGCCGCGCGTTCCCCGGGCTCGAGCAGCAGCCGCCGCCGCCGCAGGCGCGAGGAGCCCGGCGCCCCGGGCCTCAGCCCGGCGCAGGCATGCAGGCGAGGCGTCTGGCCAAGCGCCCCAGCCTGGGCAGCCGCCGCGGGGGCGCTGCGCCCGCTCCCGCCCCCGAGGCCGCCGCGCTGGGGCTCCCACCCCCCGGCCCCAGCCCCGCCGCCGCCGCCGCCCCGGGAAGCTGGAGGCCGCCGCTCCCGCCGCCGCGCGGGACCGGTCCCTCGCGCGCAGCCGCCGCCTCGTCGCCGGTCCTGCTGCTGCTGGGCGAGGAGGACGAGGACGAGGAGGGCGCGGGCCGGAGGCGCAGGGCGCGCGGGCGGCTGGCCGAGAAGCCCCGAGGGGGCGCGGAGGAGGAGGACGACGACGAGGAAGAGGACGAAGAGGTGGTCGTCGAGGTGGTGGACGGCGACGAGGACGACGAGGACGCCGAGGAGCGCTTCGTGCCCCTCGGACCCGGCCGTGCGCTTCCCAAGGGCCCGGCCCGGGGAGCGGCGAAGGTGCGTGCGGGGGGCGCCGCGGGCTCTCGGGGCCGCCGGGCGCCGGGGAGCGAGGGAGGGAGGAGGCCGAGTGGCGCGGGCCGGGAGGGGTGTGTCAGGCGGCCGTGGGCAGCGCGCGGAACTGCGGCTCCGCGGAGTCCTGGCGGCCTGGCGTTGCTCAGAGGCCGGGCGGGTTCGTGGTCCCGCGTGCCTGTGGGAGAAGAACGCTTCTCCCAGGCAGGGTGCGGAACTTGGGAGCGGGACGAGGTAGGAGAGGATCGCGCCTGATCGGCCCGGCGTGGACATTTTTATTCTGCTTTGGGGACGCAGGAGTGTTTCCCTTGTTTAAGCTTCTGGAAACTAGCAAGCAGCCGGCTCCACCTCCCTCCACCTGAGAGCAGTTGTTGATCCTTTTCCATCACAGGCACTTGTGAAGGAATCGTGAGCCTGTGCAGCAATGACCAGGACCTTGGTTCCCGCGTGGTTTTTGCTGGTGTCCCCCTCCCTCTCCGCGCTTTTCCTCGCCTTCCTTAAACTAGACGTCCTAAGCGTTTTGTGTCGGCCCCCTCCCTGCCCTTAAGGTTACAGCTGAGGGAAGAGGAAAGCGAGAAAGGTGATGGTGGTGTGGTGGTGGGGTGACGTTCATAGTGATTGCCAGTTTCGGCTACCCCATCCGCGCTAAAGCACCTAGCGATCTTTCCGTTTTTATATCTTCAGGAGATAAAGGGTTTATTATTACACAACTGACTGGCTGAGGTTCCATGCACGCTATTGGACAAAGCAAACTGCGTTGAGGTTCATGCACCGTGTATGTTGCTAAGAAGTTTTGAGGGCAGCAAGTGGCAAACGAGGGAGAGTTGTTTTCTCTCCAGACAGCAGAATAGCCCAAAATTCTTGGGAGTTTTCAGAAGAAAATACATAGTAAACAAGTTGATAGAGATTATTGTTTTAAAAATCTCCTTGTATCCTCTCTCAAAAGTGACTGGAAGCTTGAAATTATATTTTCAATGAAAAGTTCAACAGTGTTAGGGCAGCCCCGCAATAGATGTGGGATTGTGTTTCTTTTCTAGACCACCCTGAAGTACGACTGCCTGGCTCCCGGTGTGAGAAGATTTGAGCAAATGGTCATTTGGATGATAGTTTTTGACAGCTGCTTGCTGGAATCCGGAGTGCCCACACTCATTACTCTGCCTGCTTGAAAGCCTGCTTTGTGTGGCAACAGGATATAGCTGGGTTTCAATTAAGTTCCATAGCATCGGTGACACCGAATAAGACAGACTCCTTAGCGGTTTTGCTCAGACACACTCATTGTGTCAGGGGGTTTGAACAGTGATTATACAAATTGAGATAGAAAAATTAACAAGTTATGCTCTGTGATCCAAGCAGGCCCCATGTAGGGAAGAAGCCTGTTCTTTAAACCCAAAATGTGATCGTTAGCATTAGCAGAAAAAAATTTTCACATCTCCAAATGAATTCAAATTATTTCAGATTTCTAACACATTGCTTTGCTCACAAGTTTTATAGCACATTGCTCACAACTTCTGAGAAGTTACATGTTGAATATGCTGCGGTATAATTTATCTTCTTTCATCGTTTTAGCGCTATCCTGATACTGCATCTGAAGAGATTTTTTTTAATGGAACATAACAAATAAATTTGCATTTCTGTATATCCATGTGTTCATTTGTTTGACAAATATTTACCGAGCACCTTCTTTGTGCCAGGTGCTACTGTGGAACACAGCAGGGTATGCCTTTATAATGCTTGCACATAGCAAAGCAGCTAGCCAGTGTGTAACCATGACACCTAGGATTTGTGCTGTAGCTACTCAGCTTTCATTGAGCCAAACTTCAGCCTTCCTGAGGGGAGCAGGTGACCATGCCAGAGCTGGTTAAAGCAAAGAGATGGGGTTTGGTTCAGTAAAGGGCAGGAATCAGCAACTGGTTTCTTAGTTCTCCCCTCCTTTCCCTTCTTAGCAAGTCTAGCAGGTTATTAGTGCACAGATATTTATGACCTGTATTTTAAAAATATTACAATTATATTTGTGTATGTAGAGTGCACGCTTGCAGTGGTATGCGTAGGGAAATCAGAGGACAGCCTTGTATGGAGTCCTTCCTTCCCACCCACCTTTCTGCTTTCCAGAGCTCAAATTCAGGTTGTCATGCTTGCATGGCAAATGTCCCCACCCTCTGGACATCTCAACTTATGACTTGCAGGAAAATACCTCTAAGACTTCTGTTTCCTCCTTCCTGCTTAAGAACCACGTTTGTCTGATTTAGGAGCTGTCGCAGAAATTGCTCTGGAGCCGGTGGGTGGAAATTTACTATGGCTGTGTATTGCAGTGAGTACCGGAGTGCGGGAGGGCAGCCAGTGGTGGAGATGGCAGGCAAGCAGTTTGAAACTGCCCGGTTCTTCTGCCCACTGCATCCTCCTTACAGATGTAAATCAAGTGCACTGAGTGTCTGAGCTGATCATGCTGAGGTTCTTGGATCACTACTGAGGAAACCTAAGCGAGGGAGTGGGGGATGGGAAAATAAAAAGACAAGGATTGCCTGGCAGACCTGGGGTAACATGGAAGGGAAATGGTGCTAATTTTATTTAGATTCTAGAAAGAAAAGAGAAGGCTTCTGGTGGGGGGGGAGCACCCTTCTTGGGAGGGGACATATGATCTTTAAGCAGAGACACATTGCGCAGGATCCTCCCAAGATCCAAGACCAGGGAGTAGCGGTTGTAACTCTCAGGTGAGAAGCTGGAACTTGGCAGGAAGGAGGTCCATGTCCTAGGCAGGCCTGGGCCAGTATAGAGAAAGGAGGCCCTTTAAAGATGAGAGTGTGCCGTCTCTGGGAGATTTCATCAGGAAGAGCTTGCCAGGTGGCTGGTAGTTTTCAGAGTTCATGATGGAGACCTGCAGCGGGTGCTGGGAGAGCAGTGAGGTACTGTAGCTCTACAGTCCTCGGAGACTGAGTGCTGCTTCGCATTAGCGGCCTGCAGGGGTGGGCTTAAGACAGTGGACCAATTCAGGGTCCATTGTGAAGCTCATCCTGCCAGAATGTTTGATGGCCTGGATAAAGGAAGCAAAGGAAGAGAGGATTCCAAAGGAACTCCTGGCAAAGGATGGCTATGAGCCCTTTGCTGAGACTGGGGAAACTACAGGCCTGAGGGCTCTGTTAGGATGGATGAGGAGTGAGGTAATGGGAGGCTTGGAGGGAGAGGTTGCAGGCAGGCTGGTGGACTTAGGGTGAGGATATGGGGGGGGGGTCTGGGCTAGAAAGGGAATTTGAAAATCAGCAGCCTGTTGATGTCAGAGGCGATACGGTAGTCTCATAGAGCGGCTCCTTGGGCCGGGCTCTGGATGCAGCACCACTTCAGTGGGTTCTAGGAGAAGCTGGTGGAGGTAGTCGAAGCAGTATCAGATGTGTAGAAAATGTAATGTTCAGAAACCAAGAGAAGAAATCGCTTCAAAAACCGAGGGACAAGTAGTAAGATGTTGAATAAATACAAAGAGAAGACATTCATTTGTGCTGGGTAAAAGGAAACTTGGTGCTGTTTTTTTTTTTGCCTGCATGTCTATGTGTGCACTGTGTGTGTGCAGTGCCGTGGAGCCCAGAAGAGGATGCCATCTCCCTGAACTGGAGTTAGATGGTTGTGAGCCCTCATGTGGGTACGTGAATTGAACCGTGGATTTCTGGAAGAGCTGCCAGTGCTCTTAACCACTGAGCCGTATCTCCAGCCCCCACTCTGTTATTCCTGATAGAAGTTTGTGTTGTAGTCAGGTGGACTGAGCCTTGACTGCAAGATGAACTCTCAGGAGTAAGAAAGGTCTACTTTGTTTCTTACAGGTGAGGTGAAGTGAGCTGGGACTAGTGATGAGAATGCTGGGCCTTGTCTGAAAGATGCCACACCTGGTGGTTTTCTATTGCTTTGAGACTTTGTTCCAGATTACCATGCTTTTAACCCTCCTTGGATATAGCCAAGTCTTCCATGAGTTAGGACTCCAGTTTCAGCCTGAATTTTACCTGTTGCTAAGTCTCACAAAGCCACGGATTAGATGGGCTGATTTCTCATTTGGAGTTTGGCCAAGAAAGAATTCCCTGCTAGGTGTGGAATGAAGAAGCGGAATTCATTTCCCTGAATGAGAAAGACGGAGGGCCCCAGCTTCTTTCCTGGAGCTCATTCCTCCATTGTCTCCTTCCTACAGCTGTTTGTCATGTAGTCCTCCTCAGAATGGCCTCTTGTTTTATCAAACAAGCAAGGAGAATCTTGGGGCCACCAGTAGGGTTATCTTCCATGGGCAGACGGGAACTCCTTGTCTTTGCCACATCGTCTTGGTTGGAAACAAGTTAACAGGTTGTGCCTAGTCTAAAAGGCAGAGATTATCCAAGTATGTGGAGATGTGAGGATCACTGGGCATCATCCCTGGGAAGTAAGAAAGGAACAGGAGCGGAGGAGGTGAGGGGATGGGGTGTCACTGCATAGGGAAGGCACCTGGGAAACTGTAGAGCAGGGACCTGGAACCCAGGTGGAAGAAAGCTGCCCTTTGAACTCTTCAGTGAACTGGAGGTAGAGAAGGTGGCGGACTCTAGCTGAGGTCCAGCTTCTGTACAGATGATGATGGTCAGGTGACTAGCGCATGCCGGAGAGCCTCTGTCCTTTCCGTGCAGAGAGCAGCAGCAGGTGAGAGTGACCTGAGGTTGTGTTAAGAGCTGGAAACGGTGTCTGGGAGAGCAGGAGAGCCGGCATGCTAGGGAGATGAAGGGGAGCTGCCAGACCCCATAGAGAGCCCATCTGGGGTTTGCGGTTCTGTGTTTATAGAGCAAGAAGCTTGCCTGGGCGTGTGGTTTCCCCAACTCCATGCTCTGGCCTCCTGCACAGAATGAAAATCATAAAAGCAATCCCAACGAACACATATGGAGTGACTCACGTGGCCAGTGCAATTGCTTTCACCTTCACCAGACACCATAGCTAGCCAGCATGAGTGAGAGGCAGGGCAGGTGGGACTGTTTGTTACTTTTAGAGAAGGGACAAACCACTAAGATGCATGGCTCTTCCATCACAGAACACAGACTGGAGTCATGGGCAGTCTTCTGCCGAGCTGCCCCGGGGAGAAGGCAAAGCTGGGTTAAGCAGGGTGGAGGTTCAGCAGGAGTCCTGGCTGTGGAAAGGGGAGGGACTGACTGGTTCTTGCTGGTGCTGCCTGGGCTCTGAGGGACCATGGGATATAGAATAATAAGGGCAGGAGAGACTGGGGGCGGAGTAGTAAACAGTTGTGGAGGAAATAGAGGTTAAATCAATAAAGCCATGACAATGAGGTTTCAAAAGAGTGCTAAGAGTGTTTACTGCATCCTTTTGAGGCAGGAATTATCCTAAATATTTCATCTGAAGGACTTCCTGAGATTGTAAAACTCAAATTAGTGAGGCCTCCATTCTCCAGCTGAGGATACCAGCTTAGGCGATATCCCACTTCAAGATACATGGTTGCAAATAGAGGCATGAGTTTGCCACCATAGCCTGGGCTTTTATCCACACCTTGTTCTCTGTGGTCTGTTTGGGTCTTGTGTTTCTAGGTTCTTACCACCATATTCAAATAATTTTAAATGCACATACATAGTAAATTAGCAAGAAGTTTTATTTTATTTATTTAAAAATTTCTGTATGTATTTGTGTGTGTGTGTGTGTGTGTGTGTGTGTGTGTGTGTGTAGGTGCACGTGCTACTGCGTGCACGTGTGGAAGGCAGGACAACTCTGGGGAGCTGGGTCTCTGCTTTTTTGAGGTCATGTTTTTGTTGGCTCTTACACTGTGTACTCTGGGCTAGCTGGCCTGTTAGCTCCTAGGAGATCTTACAGTAAGCATGTGATTGATACCTATAGATGCTTCCCACCACATCCGCCTTTTTAAAAACCTCCCTCTTATATCAAACTGAGTCCCTCAGGCTTCTGCCCAAATGCTTTGATCCACTGAACTTTCTCACAATCCCAGTACGTTTTACTCAGAGAGACTATACAGAATGCACTACAAGGAATCAGTGCACTACTTCAGCTAGAATGGCTAAGAGTAGCAGTTATTGTTTGGGGCTTCCTTTTACGGGGTCCAGGAGGAGTTGGTTGCTACGGGGAGCAGCTCAAGTGACCCTCTGTTTTGATTGACAAGCTTGAGGTGTGTGAGTCTTTCTTCAGTGTGTGTGTTCTTTCCCACATGCGTGTGCACACCCAGGTATACAGTGGGAAAAAGGGATTTCCCCTCAAAGTTAACTTAGAGGGCATAGTTGACCTTGCAGTTTTTAACTGGTTCAGGCTGGACCGGCCCTCTGCCTCGAGTTCGTAGACACAAACCAGGACATTTTTAAACAGAAAATAAATACAAAAGCAGTTGCCCGAGGAAGGGAGACCAGTTGCATTGTTGGAAGCCGAAATCAGGATATAGGTAGATGCAGTTCAGTGAAGTTGGGCTCCCAGGTTGCTGAGTGCATCGCTGGACAAGGTGTGTGGATATAGGGAAGTCCCGGGTTGCTGAGTGCATCGCTGGACAAGGTATGTGGATATTGAGAAGTCCCGGGTTGCTGAGCTTTCCATTCACTTGGCTGTTCCAGTCTGAAACCCTCTAATGTGCAGCTGGGAACTACATGCCCATTTTTCACTGATGGCTGAGAAAGCAGAAAAATTGATGCTACTAAGTATTTGGGATGCACTACTTTATTGCTGTAGCGCCTCTCCTCGCATTTAGTCATTAACTGAAACAGGAGAAAGACTTGGTATTACAGCGATTTCTGTTTCCCGTGCGTGAGGGAATCCCCTCTGCAGTAACCCTGACCATCTCCTGAGAGGGCCTCTACAAACACCGAGTGACACGGTGAACAATACTTCAACTAAGGTTTTCCTAACAACCCAGTAAAAGGGCGGTGTCAAAGAGAGGAAGGCTTTAATGATATCTCCATTTTTGGCAAAGACAGAACAGTGGGGAGCTTGGATAACAAGACCCAGGACAGTGCTTTTCAATGCTATGTAGAAGTTTAACCAAGCAGAACTCAGCAATCTAGAGAGTTTGATAATTCAGTGATATAATAAATTACAAGGAACCTGAAAATTCATCAAGATTTCCTGTATTGAAAAACTGCAGAGAGAATGCTTTTAAGTGAAGTAATGTATATTAGCAAGACTGTTCTCAGTGCCCCTAGTGTTAATTAGACATAGTCCATGGCTGTATGCCAGCTCTCCAGGGGTGGCTAACACATTTTCCAGCTTATCTCTCGACCATCAGATGACTCAAGGCGCCTTTGGCAGGGACCCCGTGTCCCACACTGCCTTCCAGTTTGCTAACAAGTGCATGTGTTACAGATTGTCTGTGTTGGCCCACGGAGAAGGTGTGTGCTAAAGATACTACACAAAGTTGTCCTTTAGAGACCTGTAGACTGCTGGAGTTAGAAGGGACCCGGAGATTAACTAGTAATCTAATTCCCTGCCTTGTCTGTGGAGGACACAAACACCTCCAACTCTGACTTGATACAGGGCCTCTCCCTGCCCACCCGTAGTCACCACCCTCTTCTGTGATTGTTCCTTGAATGACCCTCACACCACTCTAATGGAGTTGTGGATAGGGGCATCGCGGTTTTCCAAAGTATTCAGCTTCTAACTTTGAAAGCTCATTCTCCTGTGTTACTGTGGGGGTGGGGGTGGGGGTGGGATGCCTGACTTGCCACTGGTATGAGTCCTGCCTGGGCCTGTCCCTTTCCCCCTTCCTGTGAGGTTTTCAAAGGACATGCATACTTCAGAGAATGGTTACAAATAGAAAGTCACTGTGAGCCACTGGCCATGACCCCTTGTGCAGTGTGTACCTGGTAAGCTTGCCTAGTGAAAGTAGTTAGTAGCTGTGAACTCGGGTCTCTTCTGTTAACACTTGACCATGGTTGTATAGGACTGTCCATACCACAAGATTAACAAAAGGGGACCTGAACCCCCTTATCTCTTAGTGAGAAGGAGCCAAAGTGAGCAGCAGCCCTTGCACATGGCTGAACTTTAAATCCCCGGGACTGAATTCATTTAGCTCCGTCCCAGTTAGATGAGCATGCGCTCTGGGCTCTGGTGGTCATGAGGGATGGATGCCTGCTGCTCCTGCCCTGCTGCACCTGCAGCATCAGAACTTGAGATCTGTGTGAAGTAGTCTGTCCCAGTGACACTGTGATATTTGCTTAAGTCAGACCTTCAGCTGCCCCGTCGTACAGTTTCATCTTAAGGCAAATGCACAGCTTCTGACTGACTTTTGGAAGCATTTCACAATACTTGCAAACTCTGATGGCCAACCTTGTGGCTTGGTCAGATACCTGTTTCCAAACCAGGATGATTGCCGTGTGTGTGCCGTTCATGGCTGTGCGCATTCTTCAGTGGGATGCATGGTGTACACAGGGAACTAGCAGTGCCTCGGCTGCCTCTGCTTCCAGGCAGCCCGCAACCTACCAGATGCTCTGTCGTATCTCATACGCTCATGATTAGTTCTTCCAGGACAACTTACTGGGTCACAACTTGGCATGCAATTTTGATACATACCTTAAAACAATGCAACCAAACAATTTATGTAAAGAAAATTATATGGTCTGGCCAGGAGGTAATTCCCAGATTGAATTTAGTAAGTACCTGCAATTGTTGCTCTTTAGTGAGTAAGAAGGAACAGAATATATAACTCTGAAATACGGGGCAGTAGAATTGGAATGATTAAATTCATTTCACTGAAGATACTGTTTTGGAAAATCCTGTGTTAGAATTGGTGGGAAAGACAGATTTGATTGTCGAGGTTTTGTGTGTGTGTGTGTGTCTGTGTGTGTGTATGTGAGCGTGCACACATGCACATACATGCATCTACATGTATAGACCAGTGGTCAGTGTTAGGTATATCATTCACCATTAAATTAACTAATTAAAAACTTATTTCTTGTGGGTTTTTGGAGTGTGTGTATGTATGTCCATGTATCATATATGAGGGACTTAGGGCCCCCTGTGGCTGGAATGACAGCATTGTGAGCTGCCATGCGTGTGTGGGTGCTGGGAACCAAACTCAGGCTCTCTGGAAGAGCAGCCAGTGCTGGGTCATGTCTCCAGTCTCACCATTTTGTTCTTTGAAACAAGGTCTCTTACTGAATGTGGAGCCCATTGATTCAGCTAGACTGGCTGACCTGTGCGCCCTCAGATCCAGCGTCTTTGCCTCCTCAGCACTGTGGTGTGCACTGCGGTGCCTGGCTTTTTATGGAGGTACTCAGATCTGAACAGCTGTGTGGCAAGCTTCCTGCTGACTGACTGAGCCCTGTCCGCAGCTTCTTTTTTAGAGTTTGGAGAGTGTAAAACGTCACAGAGATGTACCTCTAGATTGGAGGCAGTTTGGGTTGTAGGATCCCTCAGGTCCATGAGAGTGAAGAAGTAGCAAGTGCCTTCTGGGCTTGTTCTGTGAGGGCTTGGCTCTGTGTGCTTTCCCAGGGTATTCTCGGGGACATCCTCGCTTCCCCTGTGTCCCTTTCACAGTGGAAGATGTAAGGATAGTACTGTCTCTGTTTTAGGACACACTGAGTAGCCAATCAAAATGAGTGAATATCAAGTGTGACAGACAGCGTTTTAAATTTAATCCAATCTGTCTGTCTGCCTCCCTCCCACTTGCACTCCCTCCCTTTCGGCTTTCTCTTTCTTTTAAAGACGCTATATCCCAAAATTTTATTTGCCAAATCTTGCAGTCAGGGTAATTATCTGTTGATAGGACCTTCAGTGTTGTCTCTTTAGTAAGATGCCATGGGAGCAGACTCGAGTCCAAGCTGACGACCCCGGCTCACTGCTAGCTTTCTGTCAGTCGGGACATGCTGCAGAGCAGGCTCTGGCTTCAAGCCTGGCTTTGCAGTACATGTCGTGTGGCCTTCCTCACTGACGTGCTCCTCTGCTTCAGTGATATGGTTGGACATTTGGTGAAGCATGAGCCCATCGTGAGCAGTTGTTGGAGAACGTGGCCCAGAGACCTCCCCAGAGTGGGTGTGAATGGCAGTGCACGCCCTTGTTGGGAAGCATCAGTTTGTAAATGGTTTACAGTCCCAAGTCCCACTCCTTTGGTATTGTGCCCCCAAGGCATCAGTGAGCCACCTCCCCAGCTGACCCATCTGAGCTGAGGTAAGGTGAGCTTTATCCTTCCCCCCCCAGCTCAGAAAGCTGCCACTCATTTATCTAAGTCATAGAGGCCAGAGACTGTCACTCTTCTGCTTGTGGTTTGTTCGCAGCCCCAAGTCTAGCCGGGTGTGCCCTTGCAGCCTGCTGAGGCTGTGCGACTGTCTTCCTCATTTGCATGACTAAGAATCTCAGGTGTGGGCTTGCCCTTCCTGGATTTCTGTCTCTAGGACTTGGTGAAGGGGTGGATGGGGGTCATTGTCCTGAAGTTTACCTGCTGTACCTCCTTTATCTCCTGTGAGGGAGCTGCCCAGTGAGACAGGATTCTGAGTCAGCTCTGGAAAATCCAGGTAAAAACAGAGAACAGATTTTCTCCAGTAATAAAACCTTTGAGAATGGCAGTGAGTTAGAAGAGTCACAGAGCACTGACCCGGTGTAAAGAAGTCATCGAGTGTGTACCAAGGCCATTTGCAGCTTCCGGAAAGATGAATACAGGTTGGGTTGTTTGTCTGTTTTACAAGTTTTTTAGATTGAATGCTCCTCCCCTGTTTCTGAGCACTTTTCCTTTGGGTAGCCTTTAGGAAATATTGGTTTATAATTCCCTTTTTTCAGTGGGAGAGACAGAAGTGTCTGCCTAATGACTTGATAAAGAACTGAAAACCTGGGCCAGGGAGATGGTTCAGCAGGTAAAAATGTATGCTTGTGTAAGTTTGATGACCCGAATTCAACCCCCAAGATTCACATTAAAAGAAAAAAAAGCAGGTTAGGCAGTGTTGGTGCACACCTTTAATCCCAAGCACTTGTGAGGCAGAAGCAGGCGGATCTCTGTGAGTTCGAGGCTAGCCTGGTCTACAGAGCTAGTTCCAGGACAGCCAGGGCTACATAGTAAAATCCTGTCTTGAAAAACCAATGGGGGTGTGGGGGGAACTGGGGAACAAAGCTGAACAGCTTCCTATGTTGGTTCCCACCTGTAATCCCAGCACCTGCAGCAAGATGGGAGGTGGACAGGGGAGCACAGTGACAGCCCCGCCTCACAGCAGAGAGGGCTGTGCTCTGACCTCCACTTGTTTGCTGTGGCATGCGGGCCCCACCCCCAGCGCCCCACCCCCAGCGCTCACCTCCAGCGCCCCACCCCCAGCGCTCACCTCCAGCGCCCCACCCCCAGCGCTCACCTCCAGCGCCCCACCCCCAGCTCTCACCCCCAGCGCCTCACCTCCAGCGCTCATACTTGATAGCCACACTAAATTTATTTTATTTTAGAGATTTTTTTTTTGTTTTTTTGAGACAGTGTTTCTCTTTATAACAGTCCTGGCTGTCCTGAAACTCTCTGTGTAGACCAGTCTGGCCTCCAACTTACTGAGATCCATCTGTCTCTGCTTCCCAAGTGCTGGGATTAAAGGCCTATGCCACTGTAGCCCAGCTGAGTTTTTTTTTTTTTTTTTTTTTTTTAAGGCAGCATCTCAGTAAGTTTGGCTCTCCTGGAACTCACTGTGTAGACCAGGCTGGCCTTGAACTCACAGAGATTTGTTTGCCTTTGCTTCTCAAGTGCTGTGGTTAAAGGTGTGCGCAATCACACCTGGCATTTCATTTTTAGTGCGTGTGTATGTTACATGAGTGTACCTGAGAGGCTAGACAGTGGTGTCGGATACCCTGGAACTGGGCCACAGGCAGCCTGACATGATTGCTGGGAACTGAACTCAAATCCTCTGTAAGACCAGTGAGTGTGCCTAACAAACTCTTTCCCCATTAAAAAAAACTATCATTATCATCATCCTCTGTAAGATCAGTAGTGTGCCTAACCAATAAACTCTTTCCCCATAAAAAAAAAACAAAACTATCATTATCATCATCATCATCTTGAGCTAGGG
Source organism: Ondatra zibethicus (assembly GCA_004026605.1). Classification (NCBI taxonomy): domain Eukaryota; kingdom Metazoa; phylum Chordata; class Mammalia; order Rodentia; family Cricetidae; genus Ondatra; species Ondatra zibethicus. Next base: position 22,888 of record PVIU01008091.1, read on the forward strand.
TCTCACATACAGTCCTATCTGGCTAGAAACTCATAGAGATTCACCTACCTATGCCTCCTGAATGTTGGGATTAAATGTAAACCCCTATGCCCTGCTAAAATGGTCTTATTAATAAAGTAAATTGTTAATAGGCACGGTGGCACCCAGCTGTAAACTTGTCTACTCTGGAAGGTTGAGGGAGGAGGATCGCTTGAGCCCAGAAGTTAGAGACCAGCCCTGGCGAACAGTAATATCCCATGTACAAATAAACAATAAACATTATAATGTACAGGGAAGAAATAGTGTTCTTAGTGGGCCTGACAGGTAGATTTAATATTGATTTCTGGGGGAATTATTTCATCTGGTGCATTTTTACTTTTCTAGCTATAAGCCTCGTTCTGTGTGAGATGTAGAGAACACTAATTTTCTAGGAGGCCACATAGGGAGGTTTGAGAAGTGTGGTTGTAATAGATTTAAAAATGCTGAGGGAGCAAAACACCACAAGGCATTGATAGCAGGAAGATATAATTATTAATCTGTTTTCACGTTCCCAAAGAATAATGATGGGGATACCAGGACAGCATAAATGAAAGGACCTCTTCAGTTGACTAAGATAAGGGATTGACACCGTTCTGTGGGCCCAGAGCACCAAGTGCCACGGTACGGACTTTTGGATATTGCTAAACATTGTTATGTGTTCCACCATTCAGTACATCACAGATTACAGTGCTCCTCATGGCTAACCTCATTTGACCCTCTAGATAAACGTAGAGGTTCGTAACAATTTTCTCGTTTTATGGATGTGGAGAATAAGCACAGAAATGGCAGCTTCTGTGGAAAGAAATACATATGAGGTAATTTCATATCAAATGACACAGATATTTGTCAAACATTTCCAAAAACAGTTGGGACCAACAGATTTAAAAAATAATTGGAATCGGTACCTAAGCAACAATGGAAATTCAAGGAGAAAGGAGACTTTTTTGGATCAACTTACAAATTAAAACAATGTGAATTGCCTTTTCATAAGTTGTCAAGTGCCTTCACGTGACTTGTGCCATGCAGTCAGCTGTGTGTTATTCACTGAATACTGTGCTGCACATTTTCTATTAATTTGGGTCAAGATCCAAAGTTTAATTAAGAACACGTTCTTCAAATGCATGTTTTGGACAGTGTTTTCAATTAGTAGATTCATGTTCTTCCAACTCAAAGTGAATTGAACAAAATACTAGAAAACTAATAAAAAGATTTGGATGACTATTTTAGAACTCACAGAAAATCACTGTGAACTGTTCTGTTTGGAAGAGAAGTAGTCTTGCTCCATCATATGTCACTTGTAGTAACAGTGCTTAGTGCTCGGGGCGGAGGAATAGCTCTGATGATGGTAAGGAGCATGCCGCACATGTGCGAGGACCTGAATTCCATCCTCAGAACCCAGGTGAGGAAGCTGGGTGTCGTGATACATCATGAAGTTTATAATTCCCTGTGGTGGGGTGCAGAGGTGGTAAATCCCTGAGGCTTGCTGGTCAGTCAATACTGCTGGTTGCTGCTAGCTAATTAAGAGCACTTGCTGTTCTTCCAGAAGACCCATGTCTTTTCAGGGGCCTTCCACATTTTTATTATTACTTTAAAACTCTGTGTGTGTTCAGGTTCCTGAGGAGATCTGAACAGGGCATGCGATGCCTCTGGAGTTGGAGTGACAGGTGGTTGTGATCTGTCCAGTGTAGTTGCTGGCAACTGAATTTGAGTCCTCTGCAGGAGAAGCAAGTGTTCTTAAATTCTGAGCCATCTCTCCAGCCCAAAGATTAACTCTGCATGTATGTGTGCAGATGTTCACTTTTATGCTGGTGTTTATGGAGGCTTGAAGGAAATGGTGGGGCCTCTGGAGCTCAGTCACACGCAGTTACACCGCACCTCATGTAAGAACCTCTGGAGCTCAGTCACACGCAGTTACACCGCACCTCATGTAAGAACCTCTGGAGCTCAGTCACACGCAGTTACACCGCACCTCATGTAAGAACCTCTGGAGCTCAGTCACACGCAGTTACACTGCACCTCATGTAAGAACCTCTGGAGCTCAGTCACACGCAGTTACACCGCACCTCATGCAGGTGCTAGGAACTTAAGTCCTGTGTGACAGCAGGACACTCCTGTTGTTATTTCAAGATGGGGTCTCACTGTGTGGCTCAGCTGACCTGGAACTCACTTTGTGGACCACACCGGCTTGAACTCAGAGATCTACCTGCACATTGGCCTTGGACTCAGAGATCTACCTGCGCACTGGCCTTGGACTCAGAGATCTACCTGCGCACTGGCCTTGGACTCAGAGATCTACCTGCCTACCTGCGCACTGGCCTTGGACTCAGACCTGCTTCTGCCTCCTGAGTGTTGGGATTGAAGGCGTGGGAGGAATGCTTGTCCCACGATGTCTGACCTAGCAGGAAGCACTCTTTATTGCTGAGCCATCTCTCCAGTCTTCACATTTTTTGAGCCAAGATCTCTTGCTGGGACTTAGGACCTGCCAATTAGCTTAGGCTTCCAGGAAGCGAGTCCCTAGGATCCTCCTGTTTCTGCCTTCCTAGCATTGGGATTGCACGCACGCCGCCTTGCCTCACTGTCTAGGGATCAGCAAGACATGTACCATCTGAGCCTTATCCTCAGCCCCTAGCTCATACGGATATGATTCAAGATGCTTACTTACAGTCACAGTTGCAGCTGTTGTGACACTACACAGAAACACGTCCGTTGCTCTGGACAGAAGTCAGCACCCCTGCAGTCACCACTTGGTGCATATTTGTAGCTACCACACAAATGATTCTGTTTTTTGTTTTTTTGTTTTCAGTGTCGCTAAGTCTGTATGTGATTGTTGTGATTTCTTAGGAAGAAAAGATGGAGTGAGGATGGATTAGTGTATTAGAAAGCCTGGGGGACAGTGAGGGAAAAGAAACCAGAATAGCAAAACAAAATGTGGGCTCAGTACGGCTCAAGCAGGTGGTAGTGCCCTGGAGTCTTAGGAACAAAGGGAAAGGAGTCACGGAGAAGGATACAGGGGTCCTCAGTTTTCTTCTTGACTCTTTCTTGTAAATTCCAGATAAAGTTTTGGCATTGAGCAGTAACTGTAGAGTTGACTTACATCCAGGCAATATATCCTACATTGCTTTGTTTTTGATACAGTCTTACTGTATAGCTTTAGGCTGGCCTCGGACTCTCCTATTCCTGCCTCAGTCAGCAGAATGCTGGGATGGCAGGCACACACCGTGATGTCTGGCTTGTCCGATAGTCTTGTGGCCACAGGGGACATGGGTTTCTTGCTGGAGAGGTCAGGTAGACACTCTCCTCTTCAGGTTTCTGTATGGAAACCTTTCTCCCTTCGCTCTTCATTCTCCATCCTGGAGGGGTTGGGGTAATACACATATTTGGTCCATGTTGGTGTCACAGTACAAATGTACTGTTGTAGTACAGTAAAGAATCAACTTTCTCAGAGTGCTAGGGACTGGGAACAAGGGTAAAAAGTTCTAAATTTGTTCAGGGTTTTACAGAAGACTTAGGCTGTTAACCCCAGGAGTTAAATATATATGTGTCTTTTGCTTTTTTGGCTAAGGGCAAGATAGGAGCTTTTTGAGGGACGACTAACGTCCTCTGTTGGTGAAGACCGCCCAGCTTGTCTTTCAGGTGCTTTTCTACACACACACTGGGGCTGGAGAGGTGGCTTGGTGGTTAAGAGCACTTGCTGCTCTTGCAGGGGCCTCAGCATCCATGTGATGGCTCACAGCCACCTGCAGCTGTAGTTTGAGGGCGCCCAGTGCCCTTTTCTGGAATCTGCACACACTGTGGTATATGTACATATGGGCAAAACATCCTATGCATAAAATAAAAAGAAATAAATCTTTAAAAATGCTTTTATTTTTTCTTTCAATACAAAAAGAAGTTTGTATAAACAAAATAGATGCCTTGAAACATTAAAGAGAACATTGCATTAGTACAGACCAGATCACATAGGCACAGTGGTTACCATGCCCATTTGTGACGTTTAAAGGGCTCAGATAAGTTAGAAAACTGTAGTCTAAGGGTCGAGATTTGGAGAGAAGACTGGACAGGAGGCGCACACAGCCAGTGCATTCCACTGTGTTTGTCACATTTCAGCCATCGGACATGGTCAGCAAGGCATGTGTGCACTGAGCAAACGCTTTGGCAGTAAAGCCCTTGTTTCTCTACTGGCCACCTGGAAAGGGGCCACCTGGAAACTCTCATTTACACTTAACACCTTAAGCCAACAGAAGTTTAGATTAGATTTTGCTTAAAAAAAATTCAAGGCAGTATGGGAATAAAGAAATTTCATCCTTAAATTCTTGCTTTATCTACAGTTTCTTGAGGTTTTTGGATAAACAGGTATGTATGTGTGTATGTGCATGTGCTGGACTTAGTGTGACCCAATGGAGGATAGCTATTAGAGGAAAGTGAGCCTGTGTCCCACAGTTGATGCTTTTAGTAAGTAATGCTTTGTGTGTGTAAAAAGAGGCTGGGTACCTCTTTTTTAAAAACAGACATCGTCATTTAAAAACTTTTTCTTTTTTCTTTTTCCGTTTTTGGTGGTGGGTAATTGGATACCAAGGCTTTCAGGTGAAGATCAGAGGAGAGCTTGCAGGAGCCTACTCTTTCTTCCCCCATTTGGCTTCTGGGGACTGAACTTAGGTTGTGATTGGCTGCAAGCATCCCACTGGCTCCTTGTCAGCAATGTTAACCTATTTGTCACTTTCTTCAAGATGATTTTTAGTCATTTAGTAAAGTCAGAGGCATTGTCTGTGGTACAAGTGTCCTGTTGTAGAGACCTGGCCTGGCTGGTGACTCATTTCTTAATTGGCTAAGTGCATAATGCAAGATTTATTTCAGATTTATGTACTGAAAAACATAAGATAAAAATATGTTAAGAAAAATAAAAGAAAAAATATACAACAAATAGCATTTGTACATAGCTGTTGCTGTTGGTATAATATAGGAAACAGTCTAGGTCATAATGGACCAAATGGCATGGGAGTGAACCCTCCAGGCAGCAGATCTGAAGTTGGAGCCCCAACACCCATCTTCTAGCTGTAGGAGAATTCTGTTACCTTATCTTGACAGTGGGTCCAGGTGAGGACACAACAGGGAAAGCCCTCGACCTGATCGTGATAGACTCCCTCCTGCACAGTGTTCGTAGTCTGCCAGTTTGCTTTCAAGATTTATCTTTTTATGGTACCATAGGAAACAAAGCTATTTCTAAAAGAGAAAAACTCAGGGTGACGACTTGTGCCCATAAGGGGTCCTGGGCCACACATTACTTCAGTCAGGGTTTAGAAAAGGGACTTGACATGATTTAGACTTGACCCATTGCTTTGAAACAACCAAAGCTTCCTCAGAAAGGCTACTTTCTTTTCCAAGAACCTTAAATCTGTGACTAGAGATATAATTTAAAAAAAAAAAAAGTGTGTGGGGGGTGGGGCAGGGGAGTGGCTCATAAGAGAGTCAGCTCAGCCAGGCGTTGCAGCGGTGCTCTCTTCGAGGCAGAGGCTCCCTCGCGGTAAAGGAGACAGTTGATGCCCTTGAGCTGTCTTCTGACTGCCTGACTTCCGCTATACACACGTGTGTACACACACAAAATGTAAAAAGCAAATCATTTTACCAAGGAAGCAAACATCCGAAATATCACATCACAGAGTTTAAAAATATACCAAACAAAAGCCAGAAAGAGAAATAGACAAATGAACAGTCATTGTTGAACATTTTAATTATTGATAGAATAGTAGCCAAAAAATTAAGAAAGTAGAGAATACTTGAAAAGCACTATTAACAAAACTAATCTAATTAATGTTCATAGAATACTTTGTCATAGAAGACAAAACTGAACGGTTTAAAAATAAACCTATTATACAACGGACATTCACAAACTGACCTGTTTTTGCTTTGATTTGGAATGCCCCAGAAGGCCATGTGTTAGTTGCCACCTGAGAGGGGAAGTGATTGGGCCATGAGGGTTCTGATCAGTGGATTAATCCACTGATAAGTTTAAAATTTAAAAATTTGGACAATGGACCAGTTCTTTGAGAAACATAAATGAACAGAATATACCATATGGAGTAGTGAGATATTTAAGTAATTAACCATAGCTCAGAGAAATGGAATTTATAATTGAGATCCTTTTCACATTGGTCTGATGATACCTTCACCAGTGAAATCTGTCAAAGAGAGTCACATACCATTCAGGATATTTCAGGCAACACAGACTACATATCCAGTAGTGAACCTAGACCTGTAAGTTTATGTTGCCTGGCTGTCTCTGTACACAAATTCTAGGATGTTTGTATAGCTATAAAACCCTTGGAAAATGTATTTTTCAGGGTATATCCCCGTGTTTAACCACATATAAGAATATATGGAAGAAATAATACCAAGCTTATAAAATCCTTATCAAAGAAGAGATAAGGTGATTTCTTTCCTAAGAACATAGTGTGTTTTCCACTGAAATTATACAGTATTATAAATGAGGAGTTTTATAGACTTTCACATACTCAGACAAAACATTAAAGGTAGAAGTGAATGAGATCTAGTCATACAAAACATGCTATTTTAAGACTGGCTTCTTTCCTCTAGGAATGTAAGGTTGGTTAATTATTTAAAGGTCAGTCAATATAATTTACAATGTTATCAGATTGAAAGGAAAAATAGTCATTCATTGACAATTTAAAAAACTTGGCAAATCATGGAAATTCTCTATACTAATACAATGTATTAGAAATGTAACTACCATAATACATGTGGCAAAACACCATTCGATGAATATCAGGAATAACTTAAAGATGTCTTTTCTAACCCATTCAGTTAGCATTGTCGTGGAGATTTGAACCAAAGTGATTTAAAAAAACAAAAAGAAACAAGTATAAAAATTGGAGAAGAAAAGAAACTCAGTGTTTATGGTATACACACAGAAAATCCTAAGGAAGCAGCAAAAGCTGCCAAAATGAGATTTTTAAAAACTCCATTGGCAATGGACACTAACAGCCTTTGAAAAAAACTACACAGAAACCTACTACTGCAGAACCTTCTTAAAATACATGCATGTATGCAGAGTGTGAGTGAAGTCGCTCTGTGATGGGGTAATACCTCCTAGTGCCAGGAATGGGTTATGTTTTATAAACTGTTGGCTACTGGGTTTCAATAGATCAGCACCCCTCCCCCACTACCACCACCTCAGCTCCGGCAACATTACATGCTGTTACCATTGCTCTTGGTCACCTTCCGGAATTTGACAGTAAACCTCTGTTGGTGAAGACACAACATACTTGAGTCATAAAAATGGAGCTATCAAGCAAGATCCGCCTGGAAGTTTCACCCTTACTGCCCAGCTTCCACACTGTTGAAAGGTGCTGTGCACATTACCCTGGAGGAGAAAAGTTCCATCTCTCCCAACTGAAGCCTGAAAACTACTGTCGTGACTGACATGGCAAGATACAGCCCCTGTGCAATAGTGGCATGAACGTTATGGGAGTAACCAACCACTCTCCTTGGTTAAGGCCTGCTCCACAAGGTAGAACTTATACTTGGTGCTGTTAATGAGACTAAGAGCCAGTGGCCTCTTAGGCCCCAAGGGCAGCCTGCTTTTGTTCTGCTAAGTGGACATAGTATCACAATGACTGCTGATGACTCATGGCTGTACCCAGAGATTAGTTCATTTTCAGTTTTCATCAGAGAAGCTGCTGCTTGCAGTAGATCTCAGTTGCACAGAGTCCTAATGCTGGTCAACATGCAGAGAATAAAAGACTATGGAATACTCAGCTCTCAATGAAATGTCTATATCAGACCCCTCCCCTAAGCCTTAGAGATCTTCAAAAAAGGAGGGAGGGAGGAAAGATTGTAAGAGCCAGAGGCATTGTATGCCACACCAGGAAACAGTGTTTCCTGGACAGAACAGGGCAGATTGATATTGTTTAGACAAAAGGGGGAGATGATGGGAAAAAAGCCATTAACCAATCACATCAAGATGGGGTGTGGCCACTTGGACCCCACGTAAAAAATTGAGAGAACACAGGTATGCTCACTCTCTCCATGTGGTGTTCGTGGGATGGATAGGACAGGACTTCGAAATCCCACCCTTGTAGCGTGAGTCTCCCCTCTTTTCAGTCATTAAAAATACCTGTTCTTCTTGAGCTGGCTTGGTTATTTATTGTGCCGACCTAATTCTTCCACATTGTGACGGCTGCATAAGACCTGGGCAAGTTCAAGCCAGACAAAACCCCAGCATGAAGGGGAATTGGACAGGAAGCCCCACCCTTGGCTGAGGAGCTGTTGGCATTTGATTCTGCCAGGAGAGGGATAGTCTCTCTTTAATGGTGCTACTCCTGGTTGTTAGCCCAATTCCAGGACTCCAAGCCCCACGCCCAAGAGTCTTAGCGCAAACTAGACTTGATCTGGATTGGGGGAAAAAGAGAGTGAACAGTGGGTGGGTAGGGATGAGGGAGGAGTTGAGGGCGACTATGATAAAAATATGTTGTTTGGAATAGGTTTTCTTCCCCCAGATAATAAATTTCTCCACCCATGCAGTAAGCCAGATCAAGCTGACTGAAAAGTGTAACAACAGGTATATTTGAGCAGAGCAACTCCCAGGTGGGTTCTCTAGTCCCAGGGAGACTTTTATGGTTATAGGAGAGGGATGATGATGTATCCACCACAATCTGGGTTTGCACCCAGATGGTCACTGAGCCTATCTCTTCATGTGTCGCCTAGGATTCTCCTTAGAAATGCCATCTAAACACATTCAGCTGCTGTTCTGAGGAGCGTTTCATTGTCCAGGTTTCAGAGTTGTGAAGAAGGCAGCTCAAGACAAAGGTCTCATAGACTTGTAATTTTATTATTGTTGTTATGTCTCTTGCTGACCAAACCTTTCCTAGTGGTTGGAATGCAGCCCTTGCTATCCCTGTCTGCCTCTTGATGTCTGAAATAGGATGCTCAACGATGACATTAAGAAACATCTCCACCTACATAAGGAAGTAAACTACAGGATACGGCAACAGTGCTTGAGACGTGTCAGCCGTGTTATGAGAATGAGTGACGGCAGATACCCAAAGATAGCACTGCTTGGAGGAGTGCACAGAATAAGGTGAAGAGGAAGGCCCAAAAAACGCTGGACAGACAGCATAAAGGAAGACTGTGGGACCGTGGGTGTGACAGTAACATAAGCATCTGGGACTGCTTTAAACGGGCTGCCCATGCATGCTTAGCATCGCCAGGGCATAAATGATAAAATGCAACTTTAGGGGAGGAAGCTGCAGTAGCTGCCAAGAATGCAGAACTGGGCTTTTTGTGTCTTTCCTTTGTTCAGAGGAGAGACTCTGAGTGAGGGGAGGGGCGGAGGGAGGGAAGGATGGAGCAGTGCCCTCTGAGCGACCGCCTTGTCCTTCCCCAGGATCAGCCACTCTCCGTCATTTTGTACGTCCACCAAACCTGGTATTCACAAAATTAGTCAAATATTTGGAAAAGATGCACTTGTGAATTTAATAAAAAGTTCTTTGAAATGCTTTGACAAAAGCACCAAAAACTAAATGGAGTAGATAAAGCCTAATGAACACTTCAAAACAATTCTTTGAATTCTCTAAACATTGAGGAGTGAACGTCAAGGAGACTTACTATGAATACATTGATTTACTGTCTTCAGAGACCTTGTGTGTTGATGCTAACAGTTCTCCACAAATTTTATAGATTCCATAGTCTCAATCGAAACCTCAGCAATTTTGTTTTGCTTCATTTTGTTTTGTTTCATTTTGTTTTGACAGAGTCTCACAGTATTCCTCTGACTGGCCTGGAACTTGCTATGTAGGCCAGGCTTGCCTCGAACTCATTGAGCTGTGCTTGCTTCTGCTTCCCAAGTACTAGGATTGAAGATGTCTAGCACACCTGGCCTGGCAGAATATTTTTAATAGAGATGGGCAAACTAGTAAAAGTATAAATAGCACTTGAAATAAGTTTGAAAAATAAAATGTGAGTTCTTAATTCCCAGAGAGTGATGACAGAGAAAGCCACTGAACTCTGCGCAGTGAGCACACTTGGAAAGGCATCCGGAGGAAGGGTGGGATCCAGCCTGATGGCCTTGCACACTTCTGTACCGAAGCCAAGGAAACCACCTGTGCTACCCCTGAGTAGGCAAAGAAGACATTTTAGAGAAGATATAGACATCCAGACAACGTTAATTATAAAGCAGTTGTTAAGTGTTGCCAAAATTCAAAACTTTTGCTGAAGAAATACGATTAAGAACGCATTAACATTAAAGTAAATGAAGAGATTAAATAGATTGCTCCCGTCACTTTTATAGAGGTATATCAAAGCATGGTATTCATCTACTACTCTGTGCTTCTCCACTTTGCTGAGTTCCCCATTTCAAGCAGGCCCTGGGGGAGCGGTTAGGCAAACAGACAACTGTGCTGTGAAATGGCAGGAGAAGGGCAGGGAAGCATGGGGCGTGTAGTGCAGGCTTGGCTTTGCAACACGAGACCTGGCAGAGAGTAATCATTTTCTAGCTTACACAGCTACTCTCAGCTTGCAGTTTAAGACTTCTGTCTTCCTCTTCTGTTAAAGGAAAGAGACTGGGACTTTAAACGTTCACTGTGGCTAGGGTCAGGTAGCAAGAGCTCTGGTCTTAGTTCCCAGCAAAGGGAAATGGGATGGTAGCTTTTACCACTTTACCATCGCTGTTTTAAAAGTCTTGTTTGAAAGAGTTTTAAATACTCCCTAGTGATATTCTCTTCTAAATTAGAGGCCAGTGAGATGGGAGCACAGCTCAGTGCTTCCTGGGGTTTGCTTTGCAAGTCTGTGAGAGAGAGAGAGAGAGAGAGAAGAAGAAGTTGGTGATGTTGACGGGATGGCACTAGGGAGCAAAAGCAGAGATAAACTCAAGACTTGGAGCATCTCACTAGGGAGGGAAACTTCAGTTAAGTAAATTCTATAAAGGAAAATGAGTATTTGTGCTTGTTTTACCTGTGGATTTCAGAAACAAAAGACTGATTTTTTTTTTGTGTGGCCCAGTGCTCTGCACACTAGCTGGCATCCTTTCTCCACGCAGGATAATGTTTTCACACACTACAGTCATTGCTACTTAGGTTCATCAGAGGCACGTGGCCATTGTGTTGAGTGGATCCTCTCATCTGTGCCCCCTTTCTTTGTATCGTCGGCCATGCAGAGATTTCCTGTTGAAATCTTTCAGGATAGCTCATCTCGCTCGTCTCCTGTGTCACATGTCACACACCCGGTGACAGCTTTTCCTAGCGACTTGCAGGCCGCCACTACTGCCTTCCTCACCCTTCCTCATCGTGCTGCTGCCAGCGGCCCATGCCCAGCAGATGTGGTTCGGTGGAGGGCTCTGTAAGCAAGTGTTTCAGGACTGGAGATGGAAAGAGCAGTGCCTTCCGCTCCGCTCCCCTCTGGCTCCCTCCTCCCTCCAGTTCGTCTGTTAGCAAGTCCTGTGTTTTCCTGGGATGCTTTTCTTCCTCGGTGTTCACTTTTGATTCCAGCACTTTCCTCAGTGCCTCCCTCCCCTATAATTCCCTCCTTGTTTAAGACTGTTTTCTATAGAATACTAAAATAATCGTGGGTTTTATGTAACTTTTTCTTACTTTAGAAGCTGTGTTTGTAGAACATTTTAAGGAACTAGTAATATGGGATCTCACTCATCTTCCGCAGGTTCTTTCTGGGCCCTCAGAGCGGAGTCACAGTGAGGTCACTCGTTTGCCAGGCTCCCTCCTTAAAGCAGGCTGTGGAGTAAATGATGCTAGAACTTTGTTAAAGGTTGAAGGACAGATTGTAAAATATAGAGTGAGTTGGATGACACTCTATGTTGGCCACCCAGCGAGACAACAAAAAACATTAGGTCGTGCAGAGACCATGGGGCAGGAAGGAGCGATGTTTGGAGGCAGGTGTTTGTGCCAGTCCTGCCGTCCTGTCTCCGGTAGTGGCACACTGTTTGATTGTACACCATCTATGATGTATTTCAGCACTACCAGGAGATGTTACTTGGGGGAGGCGTTAAATGCTTGTGTTCAAAGCTGCTAATAGAACTTAAAGTGAGATGCATAAAGGGAAACAAGTTATGGAAAGATAGAGACATCAAACTCTTGAATTTTTGGTGAATTTAGTCTCAGGCCGTGCATGTGACACAAAACAAATAATGGGGTTGTAGTGCAAGTCCGTAGATAACTGAGCAGGAGTGTTTCCATCCAGAACTGGAGCAACAGCAAATGCAAGCTAGCAGCAATAAATTTGTGCAAAATCCTAAAGGAGATACTGTTGCCTATGAGTGCAATAAAGTATTTAGAAAACAGACATGAAATGTAATAAAACAAATTGAATCCCAGGACAGGACACACAGTACAGTAAAATACTTTATTGGGAGCAACAGAAAAATGTATTCTAACAGAAATATAGTTCAGTGACTACTCAAGGTATGAACATGTAAAAATCTGTTCAAAAATAGAAAAAGACTATCCTACAGCTATTAATGTTCATCCTTAGGCCTTGAAAATTACCTTCTCCAGGGCCTTAAAAGCTCCAGTTCTTGAGTCCACACCACGTGTTTTCTCCAGGAACTCACCGCAGCACATGCCCCTGGCCCCGTGGGTAGAATCGGCTAGAACATGGCTTTGCAGCTCTCTTATGGTTCAGTTGCAGTCTGCGTGTTCACAGCTGGCCCTGAGTACTCTGTCTGAGCCACAGATTATGATGGTAATAATTTCAAATCTAGAGTTGAAGGAAACACTGCCTGGCTCAGATAGCTTAGATTTCTTGTCCTGGGCGCAAGGAGGGTGAGAGAAAAGTAGCTTGGTCCCGTCTGGTCACCGTTAGCTGTGTCAGCTTTGTGTCACCCTGACAGATACCGGAAGGTTCAGGTCCTTTGCATTCGAGCCATGGAAGAAGGACAGCGACCCCAGAGGACTAGAAGAGAACTGAAGGGAAGGGATTGGAGCCCTGTGCCCTCAGTGGCCAGAGGACCGCTCATCAGGCACATCTCCCCAGGGTCCACACTCCCAGTAGGGACAAGCTGATGACCAACCCTTTAACATGGAGGAGAGTCCAGATCCACCTGTCCCACCGTTTCTGCCTGTGGTGGGTCAGCGGAGATCAGATCTGGGGGTCTGTGCAGACAGGTAAGTGACTCAGGGCTTGTTCTCCAGCGATGGAGTGATCGCTTTCTTTCTTCAGATGTCTCGGTTGGCTTACGCCTTGTTCCTGCCTGTTTCTTTTTGGTAGTGGTTTTGTTTTGTGAGGCAGGGTCTTACTGTTAGCTTTAGCTTTCTGGAGCTCATCATGGTAATCCTCCTGCCTTCCCTCCCGAATGCTGGGATTATGGGATTACAAGCATGAGTCACAGCTCCTGTCTTATTTGTGCATGTTGTGCAAATGCTCGACCATTGGATTAGACCCTCAACCCCACCCTCCCACCCCTTTAACTCTGTGTTCTGAAACAAGGTCTCATTAAGTTTCCCAGGTGGGCCTTGAACTTGTCTTTCTTGCACCACATCCTCCTGAATGTCCTGAATCTTGGGATTATAGGTGTGTATGCTGTAGGAAGACCTGCAGCTTGTGATTACCTGCCTACTGGGGCATGGCTTCTTATACTAGATACACAGGCACAGAACCTGCTTCCGTCCCTTTTTTTTCTTCCTCCTTCTCGTCGGATGCTGTTCAGATTGTTGGATTGTGGGATTCGATCTCTGTCCACCGTTCAAGCAGAGAATTCTGATTTGTGAGTTTACCCCCAAATAAATATCTAATTCTCATTTCTGTGCTAGTGTGGGATTTCTTTAAAGTGTCCGTTCTTCATGTGTAGCCCTGTGCTTGGCTCTGTGTAACATCCTCCTGAACGTCCTGGATCTTGGAATTATAGGTGTGTACCCCTGTGCCTGGCTCTGTGTGTGTAACATCCTTCTGAACGTCCTGAATCTTGGAATTATAGGTGTGTACCCCTGTGCCTGGCTCTGTGTGTGTAACATCCTTCTGAACGTCCTGAATCTTGGGATTATAGGTGTGTACCCCCGTGCCTGGCTCTGTGTGTAACATCCTCCTGAATGTCCTGGATCTTGGGATCATAGCTGTGTACCTCCGTGTCTGGCTCTGTGTAACTCTCCCCACATGCAGCGCCATTTCTTTGAAGACTTCCGAGTTCCTTTATTACTGTGAATGGGGATGCCACAGTCTGTGTAACTCTGCACTGAAGGACAGGAGAGTTTCCTGTTGAGGTTTTATAGAGAAAACTGCTCTGGACATTCATGTGGACATTCTTGTGTAAATTTAAATTTTTATTTTTCTTAAGTAGGTGACTATGTGTATGGTTGTTGAGGGTTTTGTTTGTTTGTTTGAGACTGTCTCTCTGTGTGACAGTCTTGCCTCGAGCGATTGTTGAGTTTTAAGGTAAGGCTAGGTTTTTGTAAGAGGCTGCAATAGTAACACAGTTGCTATGCATTTTATCTTGGCACCAACAGTGTGTCTTGGTTTAACTTTTATAGAATATGTGAGTTGCGCATTGAAGTTTATGGTATCCAGTACACCATTGCCATTTGGTAAACAACCATCTTCCCTTCATTGAATTGCCTTCCCACCTTTGACAGGACTCAGTTGACTATTTTTGTGGGGTTTGTTTCTAGATTCTTTTCCATTGACTGATTCTGCATTGTCTTGAGTAGGCTAGCTGTAAAAGTAAGTCAGTTCACTAGCTTTCAGTTATTTTGGTCCTGTAAATCTCCATATACATTTTAGAATAAGCTTTGTTTATAGAATTCTTCTTATTGCTGTTTTATTCTTTGAGATAGCCCTAGTTGTCCTAGAACTCTCTATGTAGACCAGGCTCGCCTCAGACTCACAGAGATCCACCTGCCTCTGCCTCCCAGTGCTGGGATTAAAGACATGTACCACCATGACTGGCCTTTGTTGGGTTTTTGATAGAAACTGAGTTGAACCTTTAGATTAGTTTAGGAAGAAAACGCCTCTATTAAGTCTTTTGGATCACTTACTATCCATTTATTTAGATCTTTATTTCTTTCACAGGTATTTTGTTATTTAATTTTCAAGATATAAATCCTGTATATATTGTTAGATTTAATTTTTCTTTGGTATGACTGTAAATGGTATTTTGTATCTTAGTGTTTTAGGTTTGTTACAGCAAATGTGACTTTTCCCTGCCATGTCACTGTTTTACCCTGCAATCTTGCTTGTCTTGTTATCTCAGGAATCCTTTAGGAACCTGAAATTTTTTTTAAAAAATTGACCAATGAGTTATTCTTTAATCTCCAATGACAGTGAAATGAATAAAAATGGGTTAGGGTAAGTTTCCTGGGCAAATTTGATACAGCCTAAGCTTAATTAGGCAAAGCTGGACCGCTGCAAAGCCTGGAAAAAAATCTTACTGCCTATTGTAGATTTTCTTTATCCCTGCCTGTGAGAATAATGCTTGATTTCAGATACTATAATTGTTTCCTAGTAAATCAGATTTCCTGCTGAATTTTCAAAAGGAAACGAATTTTCTGGAAACGCTATTCTCAAAATAATTAAGACTTAATGTGTGAAAATCTTTTGAATTTCAAAAATTTAGATAGTCTGGAATGCCATTAGTTTTTATTTCCTAAGATAAAATATCAACTATATTTTAAATACCCGATCAAAAACTAAACAAGTGCTACTGGAAACTACTTGCAAATTCACTGCAGCTGAAGACAAGAGAAGGGCCGGGAATGTAGCTTAGCTGCTGGAGGTTTGCCTAGCATGCACAGGCCAGGTTTGGTTTCCATCACTCCATACATCATATCTGTAATCCCAGCATCTCAGGTGGAGGCAGGAGGATCACAGGGAGGGTCATTCTTGGCTGTTTAAGATAGTTGGAGAGCAGTGATCAGCCTGTGTAGAAATTCTGTCTGAAAAACACAACACAACAACAAAGCCATTGGCAGTGTGTGAGAGTCATTATGACCTGGGTTAGCTAGGCAGAGATGCAGATACACCTCCAAAACCTAAAGACTCATCTGGTTGTCCACGACTCCCAAGGAACAGTCCCTACAGGGGCGTGTCACCCTGTGTGGGGAAAGCCCTGGCTTTGACACCCAACATCTGTAACTACGTGATCTGTTGTTTGAAAACTTGAACAATACACATGGTGCTCAGAAGTATCATAAATAAAAACATATTTTATTTATAATATTGATAGAGCAGAGGGTTGGGTCTCAGGTGCTTCCTTGAACAGAGTGTGTTAGAGTTCCACATGCTTCCTGGATTCCTGGAGGTCAGTGAACAGAGTTGCTTAGACTGTCTGTTTCTCAGCAGGCTTTAGCTTGGATGCTTTAATGGGGTTCTGAGCCATTCACACCTGAATAAATTACTGCATAGAGCTGTGACTGTTTCCCCTCTGCTTTCATGGTTTCTGTGTTTTTCTTTTTGAAATATTAACTCTGTGAGCAAGTCTGTATTCATGGTTCTGTGGATTGTGAGCTCCTTACTATTTTATTTACACAGAGTTCTTCTTCATGAGTGCTGGGAGCACTTCCAGAGTTGGCGGTCGTGTGTCTCTGTGTGGTCTCCCTCCCCTTAACAAGGGATGTATTGTGTTGGAGCTGCCTGTCTCCTTTTTTAGGGGTGGGAGGGGGAGAGCAAGACCAGGCTGGTCTCGAACTCAGAGATCTGCCTGTCTCTGCCTCCGATGTGCTGGGACTAAAATGTGCCTCCTCCTCTTGATCTGCTCTAAGCCAACCGAACAGAGGGAGAAAGGTGAAGAGCTAAATGCTGGAGCTTCTTAAGCACGCAAAGACTACTTTTCTTTTATTGATTCTTTGGGAATTTCACATCATGCACCCCAATCCTGCTTATTTCTCAATCTCTCCATATCTATTCCTTACCCCTGTAGCCTCTCCCCAAAAGAAAATTGAAAAAAAATAATTAAAAACAAACAAACAAAAACCCACTTCATTCCTCCATCTTTCCATCTCTACGTTTGTCTTAGAGGTGCTGGGAGCTGCAGTGTGCCACACAGTAGAACCTCTTGTCTACTCAGCTTTACTTGCAAATGCTCATTGGAATGAGTTATTGATCTGGTTGGAGGCCTCTTGCTTCTAGAACACCATCAATACTGGACCCTCACCAAATAAGGATCCTGCAGCTATGTTTACGCAGGACCAACTCCTTCAAACCCTCTTGCAGGTCAAATGGGTAGATGTTGGGGTGGGCCAACTCAAAGCCCTGGATGTGAGTCTGGGTGGTAGCTGATTTGGTCAGTCTGGGCCTCTGGGACTGACCCTGTCAGGTTAGGGACAGAGCCAACTCTTCTGCTTCAATGGTGAGGGTGAGGCTATCTGTCCTGAGTGGGACTAGCTCTCTCTTGAGGTGTGGAACCAGTTCTTCCACTGTAGTGGCTAGTGAGATGCTCAGATTTCAACATACATGGTTCCTATGGTCCCTTGTGGTAGTATGGGCCACAGAGATCAACACAGACATCATCTATTGCAGGATCACGAACCCAGACATGGCCCTTGGCAGCAGCTTGAGCTGGATGTCACCATGGCCCAGGTTGTACAGTACCACCTGTTTACCACAGGCAGGTTCGCGAGTCGGGCAAGGGGCTAGAGATTGAAACACACACACACACACACACACACACACACACACACACATATACATACACACAAACAGAGACACAGGTCATTCTTGAAACAAGAATGCCCCTTTTATTGTGTTCCAGGGCAGCTTTTATAGGGTTTTCCTTGACTAATGACCACACCCTAGCTCTTGGGATTTTTCAGTTGCAAGCCCACCAGAAACCACTCCCTTGTCATCAGGAACTCATGAGGGTCTCTTGCCCAGAGCAGCTGCAAACATAGGAAACCAAGTTGTTTACTCTGGGAGGCAGGGGTCATATAAAATTCAGGGTCTGCAGGTCCACAGTCCCCAGCAACAAGCGGCAGTGCAAGACACCAGATCAGCATGACCCCGGCAGCAGCGTGGTCTCAGGTAGTTAGTTGACCAGTGCCTGGGTATCCACACAGCCCTTGATGGTAAGAAGAGCCATAGACATCAACACAGATCCCAACTGCAGCAGGATCATGGACCCAAACGTGGCCCTCAGCAGTAGTTTGGGCTGGGATGTCACCATGGCCTCAGATGGCAGTTCAGGCCACTCCGATCAGCAGAGCTGGCAGCTTGCCAAGACTTCTTATCAGCAAGGTCAGCTTCCTGTGAGAGGAAACCCCAGTGAAAGCACAGGAAATGACCTGCAGTAGGGCTGGGTGAGCAGACCCCCCATCACTCGGAGTTTCTAGGGGCTGCTGGCTATAGGGTCAGAATCAGTGCAAGAGTGAGGCGAGTGGCCCAGGTCCCACAGCCTTCACGCTACTCATTATGCCTGCTAGACTGTGTGCCTCATACACTGATGGTTCATAGAAGAGGCTGAAAATCGTGGAAGGGAACAGAAAGAATGAAAGCAGAATAGGATAGGTCCTCTATAGTATGTGCTCAGGGCTCTTCATAGTGAACACGCCAAATATGGAAGACGTGTGTGTGTGTGTGTGTGTGTGTGTGTCTGTGTGTGTGTGTGTGTCTGTGTGTGTGTGTGTGTGAGTGTGTGTGTGTGAGAGAGAGAGAGAGAGAGAGAGAGAGAGAGAGAGAGAGAGAGGTGCATTTGCATGTAGTCATGGAGGCTAGAGGAGGGTGTCAAGCGGCCTGCCAAATCACTCTTGGCTCTGCTGTGACTTTGAGACAGAGTCTCACTGAACCTGGAGGAGGGCTGGTGGCCAGTGAGCCCTCCTCCAGGTTCAGTCCTTCTGCCCTGCCTCTCCCATCACCAGGGCTGCTGTTACTGTGACTCAACACCAGGACCAAGAGCAGCTTTGGGGAGGAAAGGGTTTATTTCACTCACAGTTCATTATCAAAAACAGTGAGGGTCGTGACTAAACCCAGCCCAGTGGGTGGCACCACCCACAATGAACTTGGCCCTAATTAATCACTAATTAAGAAAATGCACTATAGGCTTTTCTACAGCACAGTTTTTTGGAGGCATTTTCTTAATTGGGGCTCCCTCCTCTCAGATGATTTCAGCTTCAAGTTGACTTAAAGCCATCCAGCACACAGGTGCAAGCCCAGCCCTGTCTGGCTTCTGTGTGGCTGCTAGAGACTGGAACACAGTCCTTATGCCTGTTTATCGAGTACCGTTTCCTCTCTGAGCTTCCTTCTCAGCTCTCAAATCCTTATACAGTCTTAAAGCCAAAGGCAGGGAATATCCCAGTTTTATTCACCCAGGAACGGGTTTTAAACTATGACTGTTGTCTCCACATACACGTTCGAAAGCAGATTGTGTATGTGGGCATATGTACTTGTGTTCACGTGTATATGGTTGTGTGTGGAGGCCAGAGGTCACCTCAGATGGCATTCCTAGCCACCTTTTTTTGGTTCTCTTTTTTTTAAAAGATTGTATATTTTCCGTGCTTGCGTGTATTCTCATTTGTACATCACATGCGTGCAGTGTCCGTGGAGGCCCAGAGAGGCTGCTGGGTCCTCTAGAAATGGAATTAAAGATGGTCGTGAATTGCCATGTGAATGCTGGGAACCGAGCTGTGAGCCTCTGAAGAGCAAGGAGTGCTCCTAACTGCTGAGCTCTCTCAAGCGGGTTTGTTTAGTCTTTTCCTCAGGGGACTGGGACTCACCCTCAGGCTTGACTGCAGGCTGGTCAGCAAGTCCTCCTATCCTCCCCCCAGAGCTGGCATTACAAGCTCGCCCATCACCATGCCTGGCTCCTTCCATGGGTTCTTGGGATGGAATGCAGGTCCTCATGCTGTGGCGAGAGCTTCACTGACTGAGCCTTCTCTCTAGCCCTCAGTAGCAAACTTTTCAAGCTTAAAATCTCCAAAATGAGGTAAAATGATGATAATTTTATTTTGAAATGTGGTGGTTCTTGACTCAGGTTTTCAACAGCGTCTGGATCCTGACACCACAGTGAGTTGGTAAAGTCATTGCTCTCTGTTGGGAAGATATTTATAACACAGATGAGTTTTAATGGAGATTGAAACCTAAACTCCATGGAGGTGGCTATCATGGGGTGGGGCTTTTAACCAACACACACACACACACACACACACACACACACACACACACACACACACACACGGTGAGAGGGGTAGGAAGAGGGAGAGGGAAGGAATGTGCCATGGTCACAAACTTTATATGTAATAGCTTCCTCTGAGATGGAGGGAGTTGTTGAGGTTCCCTCCTGCAGGGAAGGTAAAGAACTCAAAAGAGCTTCAGGAAGTCCCTGGAGCTGAGCATTTTCACTGGGTCCGCCTCTGCCAGAGTAAGGCTTGAAAGCTGAGGGTCCCCTCAGACAAGCCAAGCTGCACAGAAGACTTGCAGAACACAGGTGAGGTACCTGGAACAGGTTTAGACCAGAGTCATCCAGAAAGGACACTCTGACATGTTGAGTGCCTGCAGTGTGCTCTGCTTGCAGCTTTCGTGACCCGTCACCCATGCTGGTGTGGGCTTTGGCAGTGCAGCTGTCTTTGAGTCATTTCTGGTCCTGTATCTAATCCCTTACCCATATCCTTGTAAATAACACCAAGAAAACTCACTGGTTCACCAAGGTGGGCTTTGGTATCTGTGCTTTAGTCTCCCAGGCTGCCTGTCTGGAGTGAGGAGACATATGTGTTGTGTCTCCTCGGGAAAGTTTTGTCACACGACATTGTATACACACACACACACACACACACACACACACAGCACCATTACCCTATTTTCCTATAATACCTACTGAAAATATTTGTCTGAGTGACAACTTTTCAGGCAAACACCTTTTTCAAAGGTCTACCAAAAAAAAAAAAAAAAAAAAACCAAAACAACCCATTATTCCTAACCATCTCTGGGAAGAGGAGACTGGTGTATATGCAGGTTGGAATAAATATTCAAGCTTTAGAATGTTCCCCTTCTTCAAAATCTCTTATACAGTGTCTTTGAAGAATCCTTTGAAAACGATCTTTAATAAGAAAATTGGGAGGTGTTTTAGCTGGGAATTAATGCATTAACATACTGTGAAGTTGCGCTGCACAGAGATACAGAAGGTGTTTATGTATAGTCTGTCACTCGTTTGTTGAGCTCCTGGAAGAATGTACGTGTTTCTCACTGTAGATAACTTATTTGCCTTTTGAAGCCAGAGCATAGAGTATGACTTACGCATATTTTACTTCTTCTGGTAGATAACCTTCAGATGGCTAACACATTTGTTAAAGGCTTCAACTTGTTTAAAACTGCATGGCCTTTGACATTCATAAACACATTAATCATTTGCTCTGTGGAGGGCTGAGTAAGTATTTGGCAGGCAACCAGCTGTCATTTGCTTACTCGGGCTATCAAGAGTCCCATGTTTGTACTTTTCAGGAGACTGTGGGTGTAGGAAATCTGTAAAGCTACCCAAGAAATCTCTCTCCCAACAACGTCCATTGGAAGTACTAAGTGAAACGAAGTCCTTCTGGAATCTCTTAGCTCATATCCTACTAAAAGGAACTACCACAGATGGGTCATTTATAATGAAATGTATTTCTTACGGTTCTGAAAGTTGGGGAGTACAAGCCTTAGGGGACACATCTGATTAGAGCCTGCTTTCTGTGTGTGTGGCGAGTGTTAAATTCGGCCTGGATAAGAAAGCCGACCAGATCCAGAGAGTGGCTTTAGTCACCCACAATCCAGCCACTATTCCGTACCATCACAGTGACAAGCAGCTTCAGCATGGGTTTTGGAGGGACATTCAAAGCATAGGTTCCTGTTTTTAAAAGCTGCTTACTAAGTCAGGTAATAGGTCCAAAATATGAGAAATACCAGTGGAGAATCAACTCTTGTGTTGTTTGTGGTGATGCACAGGTGCCAGGGACACTTTAGTGACGAAGTTGAACTGTCTTCTGGCTGTGATGAGAGCAGGACATCACAGGTGACACTGTGAGTACCGTGTTTCCTGGCTGGTGGCCTTGTCCTCTCTGAAGGAACCGAAAGGTCCCACGGATTTGATGGTGGTGAGGAGCACACGGGGACAGAGTAAGGAGGTTCCCACCCCCCCACCCCCGTTTCCACTCAGACCCTGAGTCTAGTGAGTTTGGGGGGGGGGGTGGCCAGAGACCTTGGTGCCCTCATTGGATTTCCTCAAGGCAGAAGCTCTTAAGACAGTGAAATGAGCTTTAGTTTCTCATCTGCTTTCATTGCTCTTTCTTCTTTCTCCCCTCTTCTTTCTTCCTGTCTGTCTTTCTCTTTTTCTCTCTCTCTCCCACCCTCTTTCTCCCTCCCCACCCCTCCCAGTCCTCCCCCTTCCCTCTGCTTCCTGACAGGGTCTCACTATGTAGTGTTGGCTTTTATTATTATTTCTACTAAGGGCTCATTTCCAGCTCCAGGCTCTCAGGCCCTACCTGCTTTAGTTATTACTAGTGGCCTATATTTTTCATTCCCTCTAAACTCAGCCTGTTTCTGTGTTTACAATTCTTGTTACCTCTGAGCACGTGTGAGATTGCGATTATTCTCACTTCTTCATTAGTCATCCCTGTCAGAAGCCAATTCGTTCTTTATTACATGAGCATTCTTGTTCATTGACTGCCATTCAGTCATTCCACTTCTCACCCCTGGTGTGTAGGAGAGAAACAGACCTTGAACTAAAGAGATGTCAAAACAACGACAAGAACCCCTCCCAGGTCAACTGCAGGTTGGGGATTTGATTCCAGCCCCTGGGATTCTGTAGCAAGTAGACTCCTTCCCTGAGATGTAGTGTGGCCAGGCTGCTGGGTTAATGACAAATGCGCTGGGTTTCTGTAGCCAGTCCTAGACTCTGGCACATATAGCTCTCCAGGATTTCATGCCACTACTTAACTTGTGTGTTTAAGTCGAGTTTAATATTTATAACCAAGAAATGGTTTTTAGCAACAACATTTGATTCAGTATTGAAGTTAAAATGTCATTTTTATTTGGCCCTCAGTAGCATTCGGCTTGTTGGAAGAGAAGAATAGAAGTGTGGTGAGTAGCCGGGGTATTTGGAGTGGAAACCTATGATGACAATAGAAGGAACAGGCATGCATAGATTAAAAATGTGTTGGAGAGAGTGGACAGAAGAACTGCAAAGGAAGAACAATCCAGAACATACGGCATGTGGCAGATACGGCAGATTGGCTCATTTGACCCCCTCTGTAATATCCCCTACTATCCCTCTGTAATATCTTTGTCTGTTACTGTGGCTAGAATTTCTCAGAGTTCCTTACAGCTACAATTGTATGTGTGACTTGGGCTCTACCAAGGCGATGTACTTCTGTGAAGCCTGTGACAACATGCTCAAGTAAGGCAGTGATTCAGGATCATCTGTGGCAAAGTGTGAGCTCTTGGTCCCTGTTGTCATAGTAATTGAGTGGTGGGGACTTCAGACTTGCTCCTGCATCTGTGCAGTTGTAATGTTGAACATCATGGCACGCTCCCTCAGTTTGTAGCAGGAGCTGCCAATAATCTTTAGGCTTGAACTAGCTAGGTGATTGTGTTGCCTGCAAACAGGAAGTGGGGCTGCTCTTTGCTCTTACAGAGCCAAGAAAACAAAGCCTCACAGAAGCTAATTGTGTGTAATATTGACAAGAACAGCGACTTAAAGCTGTTTACTATTAAACTTAGTGGTAAATAATTAACTTGATACTCTAGCAAAAATATATTTGATGTTGTTATTGCTTTGGAAGAAGTAGGAATTGGAGTAAGGAGGAAAGAGAAGGCAGTGAAGAAAAGGCAGCTTGAGGAGATGACTGTGGGTAACTTGATCATACAGGGCCTAGAGCTGAGGAGATGACCGTGGGTAACTTGATCGTGACGGGGCCTAGAACTGAGGAGATAACTGTGGGTAACTTGATCATGATGGATGAGCAGAATGGAGTCAGAAGAAGCTAGTAGAAGATGTAGGCACATATTTGATTGCCAGTGAGACGAGTCTAGAAGGGAGATCCTAAAGAGAGTACATGATGAGACACCTCAGTCAGCCACCACCCTTCCTTGTGCCTTGGTAGAGGGTAGAATGCTCCTCTTAGGAATTCTGAGATTGCTGTTGATACATGTTAGGTAAATTTTAATGGCGTGTCTTTGAGTTTAGATTTGGTAACCATAGCTATACAACTCCTACTATGGTTATCCTGCTGTCCTCTGAATTCTTTAGAGCACTGTGGATATAGATAGGGTAGCTATCATTTTCGACCTGTTTTTACAGGTCTTCCCTTTTAGCCCCATTGTTTTATTACCTTCATTTAATGACATTAGCTAATATTTATAAACTAGTGTGTGCTAGATAAAAGTTGATGATGAGGCTGGGCGGTGGTGGCGCACACTTTTAATCCCAGCACTCCGGAGGCAGAGGCAGAGGGACTTCTGAGAGTTCAAGGCCAGCCTGGTCTACAGAGACAGCCAGGACTGTTAACACAGAGATACCCTGTCTCAGAAAATAAAACAAACCAACCAAACAAAAAGTAGATGATGAGCCTGGGATGCAGCACCGAGGAAAATGTCCTCTGTCACCTGGTTTTCAGAACACTGAGAGAAGAGGAAATAAACATATTTCTGCCCAGCTTCACAGATTTGCGTATTTATTCTGGCTGGTTTAGCAATTCGAAGTCCCAGGAAGGAAGGCAGAATCTCCCATTTTACTTTTCTTTTTCCTTTGGCTGAGTTAGGGAATCCCACCCAGGTTCTCATTTACACTGTGTGCGTGCTCTACCACCAAGCCACACACCCAATCCGGAGCCTTCCCTTTCGTTCTGAGGCCTTAGTCCACCTATTTAGCTCGGGAGCAGACGGCTCCGCTTTTAAGTCTCTCTCTGTATGAAGTCTGTTAAAGGCAGAGATGTAGCCCACTCAGTTTCCCATCTGCCCTGTTCTACACACTCAGACCTGTATTATAGAGCATTGCATTCATGATGAGCAGATATACAAATTTATTCTAATGCGTATTGTCTGCTTTCTTGAATACACTAGCTGCATTGATTAACAGATTTTATTTAGTCATCTGTTCAGCTAGTAAAACACTCAACTGTGAGTGAAGCGCACAAGCCGAGCTGAAATGTGAATTAATTAGCTTCAGTTTCATTTGTTTACTGCCCAAAGAGATGGTAGGTTGTATTTGAAAGGCAGTGTGCACTGAAAGAGGAAACTTTAGAAACCCACATTCTCTTTTACTTAACTTTTGCTTCTAATATGGTCTGCAAGTTTTAAAATGGTGTGTAAGGCCCTAAGAATCCTGCAGGAATTTGAAAGAGCCTGTTTCTAGTTCTCTGTGGGAATGGAGATTTAAGCCAGGGCAAGCTGCGTGCTACCTCGGAACTAGATGCCCCACCCTCTTAAGTTTGACTGACTGACTGTGATAGAGTCTCACTGTGTAGCTCTGGCAGGCCTGGAATTCTCCATGTAGACCAGGCTGGCTTCCCTGAGAGCCAGCCGCTGCCTCTTGAGTGCTGAGGTTAAAAGTATTCACAACTACACCTAGGTTTTCAGACCTCTTTAAAAGTAAAACAAAGACCTTATTTTGAGAAATGGTCTTCCGAAGTTACTCAGGCTATGGCCACGGCAGGTCTTGAACTATAGTTTTCCTTTCTGAGCCTCTGAAATAGCTGGGGCTGATAGGCTGACGCCACCAGGCCCATCTGACCGCCAAATAAACTAAACTAGATTAGGCCAGCTTTTTGTTTGGAAGACGCTGAAACCAGCTCATCACCCCACCCCTTTAAGGGAGGTTGGAAATCTTGAGAGTCAGGGGTTCAGACCCAGACACAGCCAGGGATTCAAGTCCTGTCACTGTCTGTCTGTTCTTCCGTGCTCCATCTGTCCCTCCTTCTTCTCACTTCCTGATCCCTGTGCACCACCCGCCCCCAAATAACTTCAGCTGTCAAGTTGACACAAATCTGGAGTCACCTGGGAAGAAGGAGCCTCAGTTTGAAGACTTGCCCAGATCTGATTGGCCTGTGGCCATGTCTGTGAGGCATTTTCTTAATTGCTAATTGATGCAGGAGGGTGTAGCCCCTTGTGGGTGGTGCATCCCTCAGCAGGCAGGCTGGGCTGTGTAAGAGAGGTAGCTGGCCAAGTCCAGGGAAACCAGGCAGTAGAAAGCATTCCTCCTTGCCTGGGTGTTTTTCCATTCTGTCTGAGCTCCCGCCCTGGCTTCCCTCTGTGATGAATTGTGTACTCTTCCCTCTTCGGTCCTTGCCTTTGGTCATTGTGTCTGCCACAGTAGCAGAGAGCACACTAGGACAAGCTCCCTCCTGCACTTCCCCTGCCGCTTCCTCCTCTTGACTCCCTGGATTGTTTCCTGTGGAGACTCTTCTGTCTTCTGTTTGTAGCTAATTAAAATTGGAGTCTGGGTCTCTTCCGTTTGACTTTGTATGTTTGTATCTAGAGAAATTTTACAGTGCTCTTAGCATTCCCTAGGCCCTCAGTTTAAGTTCTAGTGCCAAAGGGCAGAGTGGAGACTATTTCCCTTTATTTATGTGCATCAGGATGGCGCATTGTGAGATCCTCTAATCCCAGCACTGGGGAGGCAGAGGCAGGCGGATCTCTGTGAGTTTGAGGCCAGCCTGGTCAATAGAGCAAGCTCTAGGGTAGTCAGCCAAAGCTACACAAAATCTGTCTTGAAAAAAATCAAAACAAAATAAAAAAAGTAATATATTCATCAGTGCATTGTTTAGCCCCTGAAATGTGTGTCTTGGTTGGGTAATCTCATCTCTAAGATGTGTCTTTATCTACGCCAGCTGCAAATGACAGTTTGGCTTTTGAAACTCTAATCCTGCCTCAGTTCTCTGAGTTTTCTCCCTGACTGTATTCATGCCTAGTTGGATTGGAGCCCACAGGGAGGAGCCCAGACTGGCAGCCAAGGAGTAGAAAGTGCTCTGGGGAAAGAGGCTTGGTCCTCCCAAGGCTCTGTAAGTTTGTGATCTCCAGAAGGGCTCTACCGATGTGATGGGGTTCTGCGGGCTTCAGGGAGAAGAGGTGACTGTGTCCCGGCTCCCTGGGAATGGCACTGACTGTCTGCCAGCAAAGCTCCATGGCCATCTGTAGACAGATTGGAGTACACTAACTGCCCCTCAGTAAAACTGTGGCCTCTATTTCTTTGGAAAGGCATTTATAAAAAAGTTAGATGTCTACATAGGGCATAAAGTAGCCCCCGTCACTCAAGAATGAGAGACATCTAGATGGCTTTTATCATCATTAATTTGATTATTGATTGCAAATGTTAGACCACATTTGGGAAGTAAGTTAACCAGAGACAGGTGGGCAGAAGAGTCGGGGGGGGCATACCTGGGGTTCCCATGTACCCTAAGCATCTCACACTGGATGATGGAACCATTGCTCCCCAGGACTTTGAAGTTTTTGTTATATGAAAACACTGACTTGTTCTGGAATCTTCCCCCATACCTCTCAGAAGGCTTGTTTTGGGTTAATCCACAGATACCTATAGAAAGAAGGTTGAGAATTCTGTAATTTAACAACCAAACTGACTCCTATTTTGTATAGATTTTATTCTAAAAGAGATTGCAGCCCCAGAGATGAAGTCCTCCATGAGACAAAGCTGAAACTTAGAGAAGGAAAAGTAAGGTGGGAGCCAATATGTGGCGTTCACAGCCGCTCTTTCACAGGCCGCCGTGGACTTCGTGGGTGGCTGCTGTGCGCTCTGCAGTCACTGGGGCTCCACTTGCTTATCCTGCAAGGGAAGATGGCCCTGCTTCAGACTCTCTTATTCCTAGGAACTATCTGTTCCTAAAGCAAAAAAATTCCTGCTGTCCTCTCCTCACAGACCTGTTCTGTAAGAACAGCCCTGACCCTAAGTGCACAGTGTTCCTTAGGCTATAATACAATGAAAATGCTGTAATCCGTAAGGTAAGATGGAACAGAGCCGGGTGTGTAAGTGGGAGGGGCTATTGCGGTTTTGAACAGGACATCAAGGGTTACCTCTCTTAGATCTGAATAAAGACAAAGGGTGAGGGAGCCTTTGGTCTTAGAAGAAGGATACCTTTTAGGAAGTTGGAACAGCAGTGCAAAGCCCACGCAGTGGTGTGGCTGTGTACGTGCAGTGTGATGCAGGCTCGTTACTGTAACACCGTACCTCAGAGAATCAAGTTTCTTTCTTTGAAACCGGCTCTTGCTGTGTTCGCCAGGTTGGCCTAGGACTCCCAGTTTCCCTGCTGTATCCTCCTGGGTGCTGGGGTTTCAGGTGTATACACCATGTCCAGTGAAGCAGAAATTTAGCTTTCTTTACAGATTTGGAGATAACAGTTTGTGGTTGGGTGATCCGCTGTTTGGAAGTTTGTGGCGAGAGAGGGAAGCCTCTTAACATCGTGTAGGAATGGGCTAGGAACAACAGAAAGAGGGCCCAGGGACCAGCTTGACCTTCAAGGGCATCCTCCAGTGAAGACCTTTCTTGAGACCCCACACTTTCCCTAGCAGAGCCATCTAGGGACCAAGCCTTTAACTATGGGCCTTTGCAGGGCCAGCAGAGATCTAAATGACAGCAGGGGTGGTGGTGAGCGTGGAGAGGGGGGTAAAGTCAGAGAAACTTAGCCTCATATGACCACCACTGTGAGGAGTTGGTTTTTATTCATTCTCAGGACAACGGGGAGCAACTGGAGTGTTCTGAGCCAGGATAAATGGGACCTGTTTAAGCCTGACATAGGGCAAAGATGAAAGCAGAGTTGTAGGGACAGTTGTGCATGTCCGGGCAGGACAAAGTGGCTGCCTGCCTGAGTGGTGATTGTGGAGATGGTGGGACATAACTCTCTTCTAGACATATTCTGAAAGACAAGTCCATGGTACTGCTGCGGGAGTGCCTGTGGTTGGTTCATTTAATCTGAGTTAAGTAAAGTGAGTAGATTATCATTTAATGTGGCAAGTTCAAATTTCCACATTACAAAGTTAAACAAGATTGACCCATAGTGATACTGATTTACCCTTTGTCCTTTATTTGATGGAAAAGATAAACAGATGAAGTTAGCTGAGCTTGAATTTAACATTGGGCTTCACAGGAATGGCTTTGTTTGGTGTTGCTGTTTTTGCTTTTGTATTTCTGTTCAAGGCAAGGATCTTAAAAAAAAAACCCACAACACCCCAAATTTTGTGTTCTCTCTTGCATGATGTTGATGGAAGGCCTGGAGCGCAGCCAGGTCTTCCACTAGAGCGCTGTGCCATAACTTTCCATCCTAAATGAGTTGCTGACTAATCTCCGATTAAGCAAGCCAAGTCCTGCTTCCCTGGATATTAAACTGTCAGAGTATTAAAGTGAACGCACCTGATAGTAAACTGGATATTAGTAACGTTAATTACTGAGAGTGGGGTGTGTGATTCCAAACCTATCAGAGGGTTCCAGCCTTGTCCCTCAGTTTGACTTCCGATGCTGTAGGCACTGCCACTGGACCAGTCTGGTTGTCATAGGTCATTTATTTTGTCTCCATGTAGAGCAAGCAACAGAGATGCAGAGGGCCGAGGGACTAATAGAATCAAGGGCTAGTAATTGGAAGCAATTGTTTTTAAGTTGGTGTTACTAGAGATATTCATGAGAACTGGGTGAATTTACCATCTAACTTATTTTTCTGTGTACCCAGCATGACATTTGAAGAATTAACTCTGAAGTAAGAGAATAGAGGTGTTGGCTATTTTTAGAGGTAATGTTTACATTACAACTCTGATAAATCTTTGAATTTTACTAGGATGTTTATGTGGTCTTTGAAGACTTTGTGTGTCTGAGTATTTTGCCTGGATGTTGCATGTGCACCGTATGATGGCTGGTGCCTGCAGAGGACAGGAGGAGGAAGTGGCCTTAAAGACGGCTGTTAACTGCCCTGCTGGCATGGGCACTAAACCCGGCTCCTCTGAAAGAGCAGTGCAGTGCTCTTAGCCACTGAGCCGCTCTCCAGCTCAGTAGTAACATTTTCAAAGCAACAGATTCATTCTTTCTGTTGTTAGTAGAAACTTTTTGTATCTTTTTGTGACTTGTTTTTAAGTCCTTAGGCTGATTGCCCCATCACATGGTGTTTGGTGTGTCATCAGCAGACACTAAACATGTAAACTGTATGTTATGGAAGAAAATTCTAGAAATAAATTCAAATATGTAACCTGTAGTTGGAAATAGGAAGAACTTTCTTACGAAGTTTGCCAGGATGACCTTATGACTTTCTTGAGAAAATTGGGGGTCCTAAGAGTTGATAGGGACCATTTACACACCTTCATTGCCTGTTCCCCAATAGTGCTTACCTTGTGGGTTGAACTTCGTGCTGTTTCTCAGAATATCTGACACACTTTCTTCCTACTCCGAAAGTCAGAGCAGCTGGGTCAGCTTTCTACAGATTATTCCTGGAAATCTGGCTGCTCTCCAGAGCCAGCTCCTCAGATCTGACTGGGTGGAGAGGAGTAACAGTAACTTCAAGTTGACACATACTTTTTGGCATCTCCTACTATAATAAATGTGGAGGGAACATGTCCGGAGAAAAACCTGCCATGCCCTTGCGTCAGTATCAGCAACTGTGCTCCTTCCTGACAGGTGGATAGCGTTTCTTTGGAAGCCAGATGACTTTTTTTAAAGACTGATATGCTCCAGTGCCCACTAAGGGGACGACATTTACAGGCATCCAAGACTTGAACAGATGCTATGAACTTCTTGTTAAAAAAAAACCTGCAATTTCCTCAAGTGCGTCCTATTTATACATGTGTTGATTATCTTCTTCAGAACAAAAGCTCTTCACTGGAGTAAAGATTCTGAGTTTTATTTGTCAGTTGGTAATTGGTAATTGGTAATTGGTAGTATTCTCATATAATTGAACATTGAAACTTTGTTCTTTTGCAAGAAATTGCCCTGGGCAATGTGCGTCTATGATGTGTGTCTGGAGGGATTCTGGGCTGGGGGAAGGAGGGGCTGGAGGGTCCGTGATAACTGAGTGGTAACCATAGCTGAGGACACTAGTGGGCAGGGGACCTGAGAGTGCCAGGGGGTACATTATTAGAAGTAATTTATTGTTCTTTTAGGCCATACTTACACACTAATCATAGAAAACTAGTAGAAGAAAGATACTGTGTAAATGCTAGATTCTTAATAAATAATTATGAAAATGTCTTTTTTCATTGTAGGGTAATACAAGTTTTAAAATACCAAATTACATGTGGATACTAGAAACTATAAACATATAGAACACTTGGTCTGTCTACATATCTGTTACCAATGAACACATTTGTTAACATTTAAAATACCCTTTCGAAAGGATTTCTTCACTTAGCTATACATATTCCTCGTCTCTGAAATCACATTATACAAAATCATTTGTAATACCCTTTTTATGGCCAGTATATAATTTCTCTCCATGCATTTATTTGTACATATTTGACTGATAACATATTGATAATTATTTAACCTTTTAATACTGTAAGCATTTTTGTAATAAATATCTTCGTGTTCCTTTTTTTAAATTTTCTCTCTTTACCAAAATGTAGAATTGCTATATTGTTCCACAGATTTGGCTTCATTACTCCAGGTCAGTACTTCTTAACTTTGTATGCTCCTATCAATACTATTTCAGAGTTCTGCTCGCTCTCACATTAGAAAGCAGAAAGCAGAGCGAGGGAGGAAGCTCAGAGGTGTGCTCGCTCACCCAACATGCTCAAGGGTCTGACTTTGATTCTCAGCATCGCAGAAACTAGGTGTGGGGGTGCAGACCTGAAATCCTAGCACCTGGGAAGTGGAGGAGGGAAGTGAGTCCTGTAAGGTCATCCCTAGCTACAGTACAAGTTGGAGGCTAGCCTGGGATGCTATCTTATCTCAAAATACCAAACAAATAAAAACCCCGAACCAGAGTGAAGCAGTGCATAGAGAATTATTCTTGCATTTTTTGTGTATTTCATAAGCAATAAAGCCTACTTCATTATTTTAATTTCTCTGTTTATAAAATAAAAATCTTATGATCTTATTACTTTAAAATTTACCTATGTCTCTGTATATATGTGTACTTTGTTTTATATGAAATAAATGAACACTTGAGGCCCATGTCATCTTCAACTCTCTGAGATATATGTGTTATCATTTATAAAACAGGGTGACCTGAGGCCTCAGCGTGTCCCCTGGGGAGACTGCTTGCAAGACAGACAGATAACGCCATGCAGAGAGAGCGCGGGTATAGAGCTTATTTAGTGGGTTA
This sequence comes from Ondatra zibethicus, assembly GCA_004026605.1. NCBI lineage: Eukaryota > Metazoa > Chordata > Mammalia > Rodentia > Cricetidae > Ondatra > Ondatra zibethicus. Next base: position 55,065 of record PVIU01008091.1, read on the forward strand.
TGGAGAGGGAGGGGAAAGGAAGAAGAAAGAGGCAGAAGCTGCCTCTCCAGAAGAAGGCTGAACAGAGAGAAGGCCTGCAGAGGAGGCAGGAGATCCTCTTGCCTCAGTGGAAGGAGGCGATTGGGAGTGGGTGGGGCTTGTCTCCTAAAGGGACAGGGTACCCAGGTGATAAGCCAGGCTAGCAGATTGCAACAATATTGTTTTGGGCATACTGTTTTGTCCATTAAAGTCAGAGAAATCATGTCCATTGTGGACTGTAGCTTATATGTGTAGGTGGGGCCCAAATAATTTACCTTTATTAAAGAGTGTGGATGCATTTGATGCCCACTGTGTGGGGGTGTCATGCTTGCTCACTGTTAAAATTCAGGTGGTTTGATTAAGCAGTTCCCTTCAGAAAAACCTTCCTACAACATTCTTAGACAAGCACATAAAGATACATGCATGGGATGCTCATTACTTTTAATAATTTAAAAAAAAATCAAAAAGTACCTTAACATTAATGAGGAAACTAGCAAAAAGACATTGTATAAAATGATACAGTGTTCAAAATACAGAAATATACTTCTGCAGAGATGGTCAGGGCAGTGTGTAGCCAGTCAGGCTGCCTGCATAATTGTGCCCATACCTCAGCTCTCCATGTGGTCTCTGTGGTAGTTACCGCACTGTAGGCCATTGAGCTTTGTGGTAAGTTGTTAAAAGCTGTTCTCTGAAGGCGTGGGCTGGTTGGGCAAGGTGAGGAGGATTGCCGAAGAATGAGCTTTTCCTTATATGCATTTTAATTTAAATCTTAATAGGCATTTATTTTATGGGAAACAAGCAATGAAATGTGGGAAATGAAAAGGACATTTCAATGCTATAGAAACTTTCAGCACTTTAAATGTTACAGTGTAGCAAGTGGCTCATGGCATCCCTGTGCCTACTAAACTCAGTGCTTCCTGGAAACACAGCTGGATGTGAAGATTTAGTCACTCTGGTAGGGAAGAGGAAGGAAGCAGAAACAGAAGAGAGGGAGGCTCAGGTGGGTACCACACTCTGGCTAGTTCTGGAGGATCCAGGATGCTGCTTTCAGAGAAGCCCTCCCAGCTTGTCTTCACCACTGCACATTACCAGGCCCTCCCATGCAGGTCCTTTGCCAGACCATCTTGTTACTCTTCTAGTTCACTAGTGACATTTTAAGATGTGGTACCCTGAATCAGATACTTCAGGTGGGTTGTCTTTCATCTGAAAGGCTTGGGCTAAAAGTTTAGAATATTTTCATATACATAGTGAGATATCACAGGCAGGTCTCAAGTCCAAACATAGAGCTCATTTCCAGTTTATGTCCATTTTATGCACATAGCTGAAGGCATTTTATATAACACCTGTAGTATCTGTACTTGAAGCACAGCTTGCTGCTGGTGCAGTTTTCTGTCTGATAGCATGTCAGTGCTGATAAACTTGTGAGAACTGGAACATTTTAGTGGGGGATTGGATTTCTGGGCTAGGGATGCCCAGTCTGTTATCCTCCACATGCAACAGCCACTGTAGCCCTTTCTAGGGAACACTGCCCTTAAACATCTACATGACAGATGTTCCAAAACCTCGGCTCTGTATTTTCCCTTAGAATTACTCCCTCCATCTTGCCGTTTCCCCACCGTTACTGTCTGGGAGCTTTACCTGTATGCTATCCCTTCATCCCCAGATGCTTCTTAAAACTGTTTGTGGGCCAGTGACTCTCTTACCGAGGAAATTCTTGCCCATTCTCAGGTTTCTGCTGCAGGAGTGCATTAGTGTAGGGAATCAGATTGTGTCCTGTGTTGCCCATCCTCGCATGTGAGGCCCTCCTTGCCCTCTAGTCTTTAACATGCTGAAAGGGAAAGAAAAAAAAAACCCTAAAAATTTGGATAACTTTAGGTTTCCCTGGATGAGTGCTTAAGGCATTTCCTGTAGTTAACCATTCAGGTATGGTGATGGTGGTGAACTACCACAGACTCCAGCAAGATAAGCAGGCATCTATTTTTGAGGAACCACATTGCCTGAATCTTGCTACCTAACCCTTCTGGAAGCCACTGTTGTGTCTACCCATTTGTAGTCACTTGTGGATACTTCAGAGCCTCTACCCACCCTTCCTCGGCTGACCTCCCTATCCCACCTCAGCCCCCAGCCGCCTTTTGCTGTTGAGCTCTGCCTGCTGATTCTTCTCCTTTTGCTCTTTGCGACATTGACGCTACTGCTGGCTTCTCTCCACTCAGATTTTTTTTTTTTTGTTACTGTTGTTTCTGGCTGTCATCTGTCATTATTTGCCTGTTTAGAGCCATAGCATATAGTGACTTCTCAGATGGTATCATTTCCATTGAGAGAATACTGGCTTTGTATTTTCGAGTCACCTAATTAACTGGCCTTGCAGTACCCCAGGAACACAGGAGCTGTGAAAACACGGGGAAAATGTGTGTTTGAGCAAATGAAATACAAAAAGTTTCTTTCCAGGTGAATGAATCAGAAAATGGCCTTCTCGCCCAGATGAGGAAACTTAGAGACCATAGTTTGAATGGGGGCTAGATTTTAGACATAGTGGGATATAGTCACGCTACTTCTTGTAGCAGAGTTTAAAAGTATACATACGTAACAACAGACTCCATACTTTATGGCTACACTTAGCCTCACAAGTTCCAAACTTCGGGTCTAGGGCTTCTTGGGTGCAGCCCCTCTTCACCACTGCCGGATTGGTTGTCCTCTGTGGCTCCTTCGAATCAGTTTGATCATAGCATTGATCCCATTGTAGAATTCAGGTCAGTGGGTTTTAATGAATTTATCGCTGAGCAGACATTACTGTGGTCTGTTTGTAGAGCTTTCCCACCACTTTGTGAGGTTCCCTCGCCCCCACTTGAAGTCTGTGAGTGCCCACTCCCAGCCCCAGACAGGTGCCCACCATTGCTCAGCAATCACTTGCAGTAGCTAGCGCAGCAGTGTCTCTTCCTATTAGTGGTTTAACAGCTCTTACTTTTGTAGTTATTTTTGGTCTTTTGATCATTTTTAATAATTTTTTAAACAGGGACTTTGGGATTAGTTGCCTGTGGAATTCATTCTGTTTCTGGAATTTCTGCTTACTACTGAGAGTTTTTGTTTAGGAAGCATTTTAGATTGATAGCCTGCATTGTAGAATATTATTGCTCTCTGTTTTCCTATATATTCTTGGCCAAGAGCATAGCATATGGTTATTACATCATTGCTGTAGGAAATTTATTCTACTTGTATTTATATGCCTCAGATATTTCTCTAAACTTGCAAGGCAAAAAGCCACATGTCTTCAGTCTTCCACTTTTAGAGCTTCTGTGGGAGCCATTTAGTCAGTTCAGTTGTCCCCAGGGGAGGCATGGCTTATCCTGCTTCAGCTTAAGACTGTTGACTTTGAACACCATTACTGTTTAGTCCGTGTGGTACCTGGCTTTTAGGAGACACTATTGATAATCGTGCACACCAAAGCCTCTACTTCTTTTTTGTTGTCTGGACTCTAAAGTCTCTTCTTGCAACACAGTCTGGGAACAGGCCACTACAGAAGAAAAATACCACCTTCCTGTCACCCACCCTGTCAAGGCAGAAAGATTTATATAGAATATTGGTTAGTGACATTTAGAATCTTTGTAACTTATTTACTTTCTCAACTATAATTTTTTAATTCTTCTCTCATGTATTACATTCCAACCATAGTTTCCCTTCCTCCAGTTTCTCACCCCCCAATCTGCCCTCTCCCCCAAAATCACCCTCTCTCTGTCTCCCCTCAGAAAAAAAGCAGGCCTCCCAGGGATATCAACCAAACATAGCATAATATGTTATATTACTATATGTACCGTCACATCAAGGCTGGACGAGGCAACCTAGTATGAGGAAAAGGGTCCCACGAGTAGACAAGAGTCAGTGACCTCCCTCACTCCCACCATTAGGCATCCCATCAGAACACCGAGTTACTCAGCCGTAGCATATATGCAGAGGACCTCGGTCAGACTGCTACAGGCTCCCTGATCTCTGCTCATTTACTGCTTGAGAACAGACACCCAGTTTTCTAGGACTCTTGCTTTACTTCACTAAGTCATTCTGAAATCTGTGGTGACTGCCTAATGAATGGCAAGTAGACCAAAAGTAGCTGGCCTTTTCCTGCGGAGCTGGGTGTGGATTTGCTTTGTAGCCCGCTAGAAGTTGATCTCCACTCTCTATCTCTGGAAGCCTAAGGGAGGACAAGAGCCCCTTGGAGCTCTGGGTTACATGAATTCTGGAAGTGACCTTTTCTGGACAAGTCCTGTGATTGGCATGTACACAAATACCTGAGTTTTCGTTTGGTCTTGGAATGTGTAGTGATTAATTCTAGAGACTCTTGCTGTTCTTACACACAGTTTCATTTTACTATGTACGCTGCTTATGGCTTTCAATTCTGCAAGTAGAAATGCTTTGAGGTCTTTTAAGTTTTTATCTAAACTTAATAGAAACAAGCAAGCTTAACTGGGCTGTGGTAAGCAGGGCTGGGTAGACTCACTGAGCTCACAGGGAGGATGGCTTGATTTGTGTGTCTGTGAAATGTCCTCTTGGTGAACGGATAGATTCCTGATTGCTGGAGAGTCAGGAATCTTCTTGGTGTACTTGAATTAATTTGCTGCTGAGTTGGTTTGTGAATAGCAACTTATAAAAACTTTAACTTTAACTTTTTTCCCAATGGTTCCAAAATTGGAAATAATGGGATTTAATTCACTGAGTTTTGGTTTCATATTTGTCTTACACCTTATTCATGGAAACTAAAGTCAGTATGAATAGTCAAAGACAGTTTGCATTTGCCTACTTGCTGTCTTCGATTAAGCATAATAATGGCTTTAAATATAAATGCCTAGAGAGCTAGTGCTTTCATCTCTTGAAAGAAAGGCGTTTCTTGAGTTTGTGACATTTTGTTGCTGTTGTTTTGGGACAGAATCTTTCTGTGTAGCCCTGGCTGTCCTGGAACACTCCATGTAGACCAGGCTGGCCCCGAACTAGTTTTTTATTTCTAGTTGTAACGCTAGTCGCTTACTTCTGTGTTGCATTTCCCCCAGTTAAACCACAAACTAGCGCAAACAGAAGAGAATGTAGTCTGTCCTCACCTTAGCCTGGCAGAGCTGTGTGAGACTTTTCTGTGTTGTATTTTGCAGGTGGGGAGTTTTAAGAGAGAAATGACCTTCACATTTCAACCAGAGGACTTAAGACGTGAGACCAGCAAGAAGACTTCTCACCACTTGTTCCCACTGGCCATGGAGGAAGACGTGAAAGCAGCGGATACCAAAAAAGCCAGCCGGATCCTTGACCAAGAAAAAGAAAACACTCGATCCATTTGTCTCCTTGAGCAAAAGCGGAAAGTAGTTTCCTCTAACATCGACGTCCCTCCTGCAAGGTAGGGACATCTCACGTGGCTCACTGCTCCTGCAGGAAATGGGTGGAGAGGCCCGCTCCATCTTGTCCCACTGGGTGTACGCTTGGCAAGAGTTGTTTCTCAGTTCTGGGAAGTAGAGCTGGCGTTGATGCTGCCATAGTTGAAACTGTTGTAGCCATAGGAAAAAGTAACTGCAGAAGCATTAACGGAATGGCGCACACTGTGTAAGGTTGATGGCAGGGACCTGGAGCGGGGCTGGCAAACTATGTCTGTGAGCTGCAGTTCACCTCTTTGTGTGGACTGCGAGAGCAGAGAAGTTTAACAATTCCAGCACCTTCTTAAAAGCAGGTGACTGTGACACAGGCCATCGGTGACCCGCAAAGTCTTCAGTGTGTCAGAATGTTCAGTGATGTCTAGTTGATGTCATGTTGTCTTTTGTAAGATTTATCTCGACAAGGGAAATGGCTCAGTGAGTAGAGCTCGCCCTGAAAACATAAGGACCCGAATTTCAACCCCCAGAACGTGCAGAGTTGGATGCTGTCTCACACACGTATTTAAGTCCAGCTCTTCTGCTACTGAGAGTTGCCAGAAGTTCATGGGCAGCTAGCATGGTGTGCATGTCACTGAGCAGTAGAGAAGCTAGAAAGTAAGGCCAGCATGCAGGTTGTATTCTGAGAGTCACATGCACTCTGTGGGACACACATGCATTGGCAAGATAGAGTGACATTAAACATGGTGGAGAGTTTGTCATGTTATAATTCTCTTTCAACTTTATTTGTTCTCTCACACCTTCCTGACTGCAGTTTCTCCTCCCTCCTCTCCCCCAGTTCTCTTTCTTCCCCTCTTCCCTTTCTTTCAGTCTTTTTCCACTCCTACCTAGTAGTCTGAAGGGTATTCTTATGGCAGAATGGAAGCAGAGTAGAACACCTGTCTGTTGCAGGAGGGCCTGCTTGTTCATCCTGGCCGCCCAGCTAGCTTAGCCCCGAAATAACCACACAGAAACTGTATTAATTAAATCACTGCTTGGCCCATTAGCTCTAGCTTCTTATTGGCTAACTCTTACATCTTAGTTTAACCCAGATCTATTAATCTATATATCACCACGAGGCAGTGGCATACTGGCAAAGTTTTGGCATGTCTGACTCTGGCCACTCCATGGCTTCTCTCTTCTCTCCACCTTCCTTCTCCCAGCATTCAGTCCAGTTTTCTCCGCCTACCTAAGTTCTGCCCTATCAACAGGCCAAGGCAGTTTTCTTTATTCATTAACCAGTGAAAGCAACACATAGACAGAAGGCCCTCCCACACCACCTGTCATTCCTCTTTCTGATTCTGTATCCAGAACGAACACACACACACACACACACACACACACACACACACACACACACACACACTGTTATTCCTGTTCCTGATTCTGTATACAGCCTTATGTGAAAAGCATGTAGCACACACAGACGTACACACACAGACGTGCGCACACACACGCCCACACATACGTGCGCACACACATGCCCGCACACACGCCTACACACAGACGTGCGCACACACACGCCCACACACAGACACACACACATACCCCAGCTTCAGGGCTTGGAGTCCATTTTGCTCATCCTCTGTCCCTGGACTAGAACAATGCCCAGTGGGCACTAGGGAGGGTCTGTGGGCACGTGTCAGATGAGGAAGGAATGGGAGTGCTCACTCTGCATGGCAAGTTGCTTATTATTAACACGTGTACTCCATTTTGATGCCGGAAACGATTATCATGAAACTTGACAAGCAGTTGCTTGAGAAGTCCTGCATTTATTCACATGCTTTCTGACAGCTCATGAGGAAAATCATACCTGTGGGCTGGGAATGAATGGCCCTTCCCACCTGCTCACATTTTGTAATTAACATTTCCATTGTTTTCTGTATTAAATAGAGGGCATATCTTCTCTAGGAAATTACATGTTACCCTATCCAGCTGCCACATCACCAGACTTTTTAAAATTATAAGCCTCTTTGTTTAACCTCTAATTGTTAATTTCGTATATCTCTTCCATCTGTTCAACTATTTGTTATTATTTGCTTTTCTATGATTTTTATATAAAATACTTAATTAAGTATTAGGATTATTAAGGATTAGTTTTCACTGTGGCTTCATTGTGAAATGTTTTATAGGCCCTGAAGCAGGTAGACATGTTGATTCATATGTATGTTTGGCTGACTCATTTGATAAATGACATGTTAGCATCTTGAAAGGAGAAGAACTGTGCTTTTCCGTGCTTCCCAAGTCTGTCTGAAGTTCGGGGTTGACTTGGAGTTCTATAGGACCCACCTTACACACCATTGCCCATGGAGTCTTTCATACGTAGTAAAAGACCTGGAATTAATTACTTTATGTTCTCAGATTGTTGTAGGGTATATCTTTACTTTGGTTTTGCATAAGGTCTCATGTAGCCCAGACTAGCCTAAAACTCACCCTATAGCTAACTATGATCTCAAGCATCTGATCATCATGCCTTCCCCTCCTAAGCACAGACTGGAGGTATGCGCCGCCATGCCCAGTTTATGCCACGCTGGGACAGAACCCAAGGCTTTGTGTGTGCTAGGCAAGCACACTGCCAACTGAAGCACATCCCAGCCGTGCGTATTTGTTCTTTAACTTGATTCCACCTCTAGTGCCATCTGGAAAAGCGGGGAAGAAAATACTTTTGCTTTTCTATTTTCTAATGCAGGTCTCCAGGATGTTCCACTCTTTGCAGCCATTAGATGTACACAGAAGCACACTGCACAAGCCAGTATTATCGTGAGCTCTTAAACAGTAGGGAGAAAATTAATTGGGTTTTAAATCATCAATATGTAGAGAAAAATTCCCCACTGACAAGGTGTAATTTCAATGAATTAATCTGCTATGAGAAGTGCTATTTAAAGTGTCATAGTGTCTGCACTAATACACTTGTTTTCATTGTTGCAGCAAAAATGTAATCATCATAAACATGCTAACACTTGGTGAAACAAATTGCTTTTTTAATCAAATAGTCATGAAGGAATCAAGTTCTGCAGAATAATGTAATTCCCAAACATTTTCTTCTGCTTGTTTACCGTCATTAAGTTATTTAGTAAATGTTCACTTTTGACCAAGTAGATTGATACTTTGTGGTAGGAAACTTTCAGTCACATGGTAAAAAGGAACAAGATTTTTCTTTCTGCTTCCTAAAAGAGAGATAATTACAGCTGTCAGAAATATCTGCTGATGTTTGAGTAAATCTGGAGTGTGGTGAAATGTATTAGAATGGAGAAGTCTGTATGTCTGTCATTAAATATGACCTGTAATTAATGTGTCTGTGTGTATGTGTAATCCACACGTGTATGTCTGTCAGAACAATTTACTACAACTCACTCTCCCACTTCCAGACTGTGTTTTGGATGCTCCGTGGAGGCAGGCGATTGGTTTAGGCTGTAGTATCACTGGCTCAGAGCTCCTGGGCAAGTTAAGGTCACCTGTAGTGACCTCATTTCATCTGTTCCTTAGTCTTCAACTTCCTGTAGTGAAGTTTATTCCCCATAGTTCATACATGAAAGCAGTAGGCATGTATATGTTAATTGTTTTTCCATATCTCTGGGGAGGTCTGGGAATCCTGTCTAACCTGATCTCTGTGACCCATTATTGAATTTTCCGATTTCATGTCTTTCCTCCATCAGCAGGTATCTGCTGAGTCCCTGTACTAGTGATGTAGGACTTGTTAAAGCATGAATAGGAGAGGTGCTCCCTCCAGAAGCTCACAGTGCAGTCAGACAGATGGACACATAAATAACGAAGTTCAAGAAACTATTTAGTATTGTCTGTCTGCCTTCTCATCGGAACTGGGTGAATTTATAACTAAAAGAAAGGCTTTAATATTAGGAGAGTGATACATTTGTATACCTATTTAAAAGCCTGCTTTTCTATTATCAGTGTCCCTTTGAAGATGAAGAAAAATGGAATGGAGAAGGAAAAAACTTAAAATCTGTGGTCTGTTTTACACATTTTTAAAAAAATGCCAGTTTTCTGAGACCCGTTTGAAGGTTGCTGGTATCAGAAAGTATAAGTTTATTTCCCCAACTGTGTTATGTTTGGCCACCTGAGAAGCAAGAGCCAAGACAGGATTCAGCACACAAGCTATTTATTAGGGGAAGTGCTTGTGGGAAGGTGGGGGACCAGGGCAGGGCAAGGTTGAGCCAGCGCAGGAAGGGTGGCTGGCGGTGTGCTAGCAGCCTCACAGCCCATTCGGAGGACTTCCCTGTGCCTCTGCTGCGTCCTCATCTCTGCTCAGAGCAGCTTGTGATGCTTGGGACCTAGGTGAGTCCAGCAGATGCTTTTGGAGCCCAGCTCTGGTCCTGGGTCAGTCAGCGCTGTTCTCCTGACTGTCTCTCCTCCTGGAACACTGTCCTAAGTGTCCTTTGCAGTGTAGGCTGGACTGGCAGCCTGGACTGTCACTGCAGGCCATTTGCAGCCTTTCTTATGCTAGAGAACCAAGCTTCATATGAACAAAAGCAGTAATGACTGCTGGTTCAAGCATTGCCAAGAGCTGTACTTTTGAGTAACAAGAAGAAAGGTGTCTCCCTTCTGAGTCACCTCGGATGGGCAGAGATAATGTTAGGAGAGCCCCTTGCTGTGGGATCCTACCAGTGTGGCCTGAGTGGATTCTGGAAGAAGCTGTGTTTCTTTGCAGGGAGTGATAAGGAACATTAGATTCAATTGAGAATTGAAATACTCTGTTTCTCATTATCCCACATTCTTCAGAGGATAAAACCAAACCTATGAGAGTGAGAGCAAATGGAAAAGCAGGCATGGCAGTGTTGGTTTAAATCAAGGGCACAAGTGATGAGATGCTACCTGTGTAAATGGCAGTCATTGTCACGTGGCCTGCTTACAAAAGACAAGACTTGACCTCTACCAAACAAGCATTTGTGAATTGAGAACAAGGAATTAGCTAATTTAAGTATGAATCCTTAAGTATTTTAAGGTATCTCTAAGAGAAAATGCAAGCTTCATTGATCTTTAGGGAAAGTATTGAGTAGTCCTGTTTTCAGGTTTCATCTACACTGGAACTGGAGCAGGGCTTTGTATTTTGACTGTGAAATGACACCCCATTCTGTGCCTGTGACACATCTCTGTCCCTCATCAGTTGATGGGCACTTGACACTGGAGAGGCAGGAACCAGATCATATTGAGTTGTTGGTTGTGTTACATTGTTAAATGATCGAAAAGATTTTATAGAGGGCAATGTTAGACATTCATTAGGAAAGGCCTTTTTGGTTGTATAGAATAGGCTAGTGGGAGAGTTCATGTAAGAATGAACACAGGAGGACCATTTAGGATAACGTATTAGTGCAAGATGGTGTCATAAGAGTTAGGACTGAAGAGGAGAGAGTCTAGACGAAAGAGTTAGGACTGAGAGGAGAGCATCCAGATGAAAGAGGCCGAGCTGCCGTCTGAGGTAGATGGGAGGCCTCTAGGTTGTGAGAAATAGAAAACCACTCTGGCTGATTTAACAAGGATCGATTATACTTATTTTATCTTTTGTTTGGAAGCTACCAGTTCAATCCCAGAGTCCTGGGGAGCCTGGAGAAGCAGGTCAGTGAATCCACAGCTGAGTGAACAGGGTGAACATCCACAGTTGGGCTCTGGAGCTCCTAAAGTGAGAAATGTATGTAAGGTATTCCACAGACATAGGAGCAGATCCATCCATCAGGCAGGGAATAAAATGACAGATGCTACAGTTAGGTGTTGTAATTCCCACTTCATAAATGATTGCAGAGATTCAAGACTATCAGGCAACACCTAGGAGAACATACAGAAAATACATGGATGTTTCTGGCCCCACAGGGATATTTTTTCATCATTATCACCAGTGTCTATGGGAGAATATTAATAATTTATTTTCCTTGTCATCTTTGATGTTTTAAAAATGTCTACAATATTGACTACTACAATAATAATACTAGCTCCCTACCTGACCACTAAATGAAAGCAGCAGTTAAGCAGACACTGTTTGGTCATCTAGACCAGTGGTTCTCAGTCCTATCCAATGCTGTGATCCTTTAATTCAGTTCCTTATGTTGTGACCCCAGCCATAAAATTATTTTTGTTGCTACTTCATAACTGTAATTTTGCTCCTGTTTTGAATCGTAATGTAAATATCTGATACATGACTCCCAAAGTGGTCTTGAACTGCTAATCTAGAGCACAGAATTTGTTCTGTTTTTGCTTTTCAACGATTTTGATTAAAATCGTTGGACTTCACCCAAACAGCAATTACAGTTTGCTCATGCAGAGTGATAACTTCTAATTATAACTTTAATGCTAAAGACCTCTGTCACCAAACCAGCTATGATAAGGAAAAGAGGGGAATGAACCCCAAGTGCTCCTATGCCAGGAGCTCCTTCCGCTCCTCCAGCCAACCGCCTTTGAGATACCAGCCCACTAGGGTGTGGTCTCTTTCTCTTTTAAAAAGCAGCGGCAGCCCTCCTCTCACGCTCTCTTGCTTCGGACTCCTTTCCTGGTAGAGGGCTGTTGTCTAGGACGGTGTTCTGTAAGTTTTTCCCCCTGAAATAAACAACCCTTTTAATAATAATTCCAAACTGGTGTAGGATTGATTCGCGCTTTGTCTGGCGCACAACACTCCTACACCGAAGGGCAGCACTTTAGCATACGGCACATGATTAGTTCACCACTGGATGGAAACGAAAATGTTCTGGTGCCAGTTGTTCCCTGGGTTTTTAAGCCAGCTGCTTATCAGTTGCTGGATAAACAAAGTCATCTTGCTAGATGCCAGTCTGAAAACCGTGTTTTAGGAGATCTTCAAAAACTTCTGAGCCTTTGAAGATATAGTTCAGTATTTGACCAGTGGATGCACTGAATGTTTGTGCGTGCGCGTGTGTTCGTTCATGTGTTTGTGAGTGCGTTCCTGTGTGTGTTCGTTCGTGTGAGAAAGGGTCTCATTATGTGGACCAGGCCTCAAACTTGGAGGCTTCTGCCTCCAGAGAAGAGGCACCAAGGGCGTGCACCATCAGGACGTGCACCATCGCATCTCGCTTCTTGCTCACCTTTGAGTTCAAAGTTAGAAAGTGGCTACCCCATAAACCATGTTCCATGTGTGCAGTGAGAGTCCCACGCTAGTTTGCTACCCTTTAGTATTCCTCCAGTGTCCCTTAAAGCAACGTCTCCTGTAATGAGCTTGGAAGTAAATGAGATAAAGCAAACATTTATTTACTATTTGAGATGGGGTCTTCCTCTGTTTCCCAGGTAACCAGTCCTTCCCCCACAGCCTCCCTAGTACTCGAGTAACAGATATGAGCCACCATATCTGGCTTCAGGATTGCTGTCTTTTATTTCTGAATCTCAATTAAGACCACCAGTTCCTGGGGAAAATATTTAATTTTTCATACATGTTAGGAGCTTGTCAGGTTCCCAACTTTATAGCTAATATGAGACCACTGAGAAAGGTCACTTCAACATTTTAAAATGTTTTAAAGCACATTTTCTTTAAAATATGTGTGTGTGTGAGAGAGAGAGACTGTAAATGTCCTCACCATGTTGAAGAAACACTAATGCTGTGTGATTTGTGGCTCTCTTAGGTCACTGACAATCTCGATCCAGAACAAATATCTTTTTCAGGAAACTCCTTCCCCCCACCCTGTTTGTCCCACCATCTCAGAAACTTGAGTCAGCAAGTCACTGTTGACTGTTACACAGAAGCCAAAGTGCTGTGTGGAATCTGTACACTGTCCCATCGAGTACAGATTGGATTAGGATGCTTATGCCAACCAGAAAATCAAGATTATCTAGGACTGTTAAACTTTCTAGTGTCTTCTGTCCCCCATCACTCCTCCCCTGTCTTCAAGGAAAGATATGAGACACTGGAAAGGGAAGTCTCTCTTCTAACTCAGGAGTGAAAGCCCATTGAGCAGATTGATGTGGTTTCTGATTGTTTTAAAATATAGCCTTCTCTTTCTGCCAGATGCTCACGGATCTGCTGTCCTCCACACACCAACCAGCGCTCACTAGTAAGCTGGTGAGCAAGAGAAACCTCCCAGATAGTGCTCCCTATCTTTGACCAACAGTGATGTCATTGATATGGGCTTCATTTTCTCATTTTGTAACTTAAGAAAGCCTGTGTTTTGTGACACAAATTGCCTTATGAATTTTGCGTGTGGGGAGGGAGGGAGAGTGGGTGGATGTGCTTTTAAAAAGAACATTACACTGTTCTTGTGCTCATTTTTAAATATAGCGTATTCAATCCACCATTTTCCAATAACTGTGTACTGTAACCATTATTCATGAGTACAGATTACTATTACCAAATTAGAATATACCACCTGTTGAGAATTGCATTTTTTGTTTGTTATTGTTTCTGTTAAATTTTTATTTAAAAGTTTCTTTTTTCACTTTGCGTACCAACCACAGTTCTCCCTCCCTTCCTCCTCCCCTCTGCTCCCACCCACATACCTTAACTCTGCCCCCCCATCCTCTCCTCAGAAGGGGTGAGGCCTCCCATAGGAGTCAACAAAGTCTGGCATATCAAGTTGAGGTAGGATCAAGCTCCTCCCCCTCTGTATCATGGCTGAGCAAGGTATCCTTCCATAGGGAATGGGCTCCAAAAATCCAGTTCATACACTGGGAATAAATCCTGGTTATGCTGACAGTGGCCCCACAGACTGCCTACCCACATTCAGGGGGCTTAGCTTGATCTTCTGCAGGTCCTATGCAGCTGACAGTCCAGAGTCAGGGACCTCCCACTAGGTTGGGTCAGCTGTCTCTGTGGGTTCCTCATTGTGGTCTTGACCTCTTTGCTCACATTCTTACTCTTCCCTCTCTTTGACTGTACTCCAGGAGCTCAGCTCATGCTCAGCTGTGGATCTCTGCACCTGGGTCTATGATGACAATTAAGGTAGTCGTCAATCTGATTACAGGAGAAGGCCAGTTCAGGCACCCTCTCTACTATTGCTTTAGGGTCTTAGCTAGAATCATCCTTCTGGATTCCTGGGAATGTCCCTCGTGCCAAGTTTCTCCCTAACCCTATAATGACTCCTCTATCAAGATAGCTCTTTCCTTGCTCTCCCCCCCCCCCTCCCAACTCAGCCATCCTGTTCCCGCTTGTTGAGGATTGCATTTTGGATTAAGAACATTAGGCTCATCTCTCCGGTTCAAACTGGGTAGTTAATGAAGCAAAATTCTGATGGGGAGGCACTCAAGAGATTTGTAGGCATCACCCTCAAAATGCCCTGTGACTAGTAAACCCTTCTGGGGAAATGTCTCTGAGCGTAGATGGGGAAACGATTCAAATCTCTGGTGGACCAGGAGTCCCCGGCCGGGTGGACTCCTGGCCTTGTTGTGCAGATGCCAAATGGGAATAGCCGCACGCTCAGGAGAGCGCCCCATCTTCCATGGCGTCACGTCACGGTCTTCATCTGCAGAACTGGTCCCGTAGATATTGGGCGCGGCACTAGTCATCTCCTTACACGAGTTCAAAGCTTGGATAACTGGGTGGAACTAATAGTTGAATTCGTTTACCTCTGCTTCCCACAAGGCCTGGCAGCGAGATTTTGTACTGTTTTTATTGTGAAAAGGCAGGTAGTAAACAATATGTTACTGTTTTTTGTTTTGCTTTGTCTTAAGAATTATACTTGAAGGGCTAGGGATCCAGCTCAGAGGTGATGTTTGCCCTGGTTCAGTTCCTGCTTGAGTAGCTCTGTCAAGAACTGAATGTGAGCTACACCACCTATGAACAGCAAAAAGATTAGCTGAAATAAATAGAAATACTAAGTTTAATCCCTCATGCCTCAAGTAGTTTTGCAACATGCAATGAACTTATTAAAGGTATTTTACATTCTTTTTAGCATATTTTATCTTCAGAATTTGCCATATGCTAAAGTAAAATCCAGATACTTTTCAGTGATCAATGCTGTGGGTGGCTGTGGATGACTGTGGTAGCCATGAAGCCTGGAAGGGAGATATGGGGTAATTTGCCATTTCATCCTGAATTACTGCCTATCCCTGAGACTCCAGTTTCTCTCTTTTCATTTCTTCTGCTCCAACACACACGGAAGTCTTCAGCAGATTCCCTAACAGGTGATATTTTGTTTAATTGTTAGGAAGCTGTTTAAATTCCATCTGAGTCAGATGTTAAGCAGACATCATCCCAGTTCTGCTTCTTTAGAAACATGAAGCCAACTTCATTTCTAGTGTTTGGGAGAACTTCTTTAGTGACTGCTGGATCCTGTTGTCCCTTTACAGAAGTACATATGCTTCAGACTAAAACCAGGGTACCCCACAATGCCTCTGTTTTGCTTATTCTTCATATACAGCAGTATGAGAAGTTAGTTAATGTGTATAGCTTTAAAACCGGAAAATGTAACAAATATAAAGTATTTTCCTAAGGACTCCCAAGTTCAAGGGCTTTATTTGGTTACTGGCATCTGTTGTTAGTTTATGCATCCTTTAAATATTAGCTCCTCTCTTCCTTTCCTCCAGCATTCTGGTTGGGGAATTAAGAGATAAGGCTTGAGAATTAAGACAACTTGGGATGCTTAGAGAACTTGATTTTTATCTTTAGGTAGTGATAGCTATTTAGGGTGATACACTTTGATTGACATCATAGAAAAACGCTCTGATATCCTGTGGGCATGAGAAGGTGGGAAGGATAGGCATGGATTGATGCAAAAAGCAAAAAGATAGTTAAGAAACACCTATAGAAATCTGGGAGAGGGCTCAGTGGTTAAGAGCACTGGCTGCTCTTCCAGAGGACCTGGGTTCAATTCGTAGCACCCACATGGCAGCTCACAACTGTCTGTAACTCCCATTCTAGGGGATCTGACACCTTTACATAGACACACATGCCAGCAAAATACCAATGCACATAATATAAAAATAAGTCATTTAAATTTTTTTTTAAATCTGGGTGAAGTAATTATGAAACCTTGATTAGAACAGAAACTCAAGAGGGCAATGTACAGACAGACTGCATGGCACATGGCAGGAATGGAGCTGATGGGCAATGCTGTGTGAGGACACTGAAGGATACTGGTGCTCAAGATGTCTAGAAATTCCAGCCCGGGCATCTAGTTGGAGAAGGTGGTTGGTGATGCTAATCCAAACAATAGGCAATCCAGGAGCAATCCAGAAGAAAGTAAATGTGGGTGGCGGGAGCAAGGCTTAGAGATCAGGGGCACTTAACAAAAACAGTTTAGTGATGTTTCTTACCAAAGGCTGGAAGCCTTTCAGCGAAAATCAAAGGACAGTGAGTCTGTTTACGGAGAACAGTGTGCAGACTGCCTTAAACAGTTGAAT
This sequence comes from Ondatra zibethicus, assembly GCA_004026605.1. Lineage (NCBI taxonomy): Eukaryota > Metazoa > Chordata > Mammalia > Rodentia > Cricetidae > Ondatra > Ondatra zibethicus. The sequence continues at coordinate 71,747 of PVIU01008091.1, forward strand.
GCTAATGTAAATACTTGTACTTAGAAGTGCTTGCTAGTGTGAAGTGTTCTCTTTTATATTTTGTTGCAATACGCACTTGTTCAGAAGCCCATGCTCACATCTGTCGTGATGTGAGCTTTGCATGCGCACCTTCGTCTCCGCACAGGGAGAAGATAGTGCTTGTTCCTTTCCACGTGGGAGTCATCTCAACTAAGTTTGGTAAACACTTGCGTCTTGAATGGAGTTTGTGACCTCAGCTTTCCTAAGTTATCCCTCAGATAAAATCCATTCCATAATAGACTTGGTTCATTCTACTGCCCTTTCTAAGAAACCCCAGCTTATAAGGTCATATGCTTTTTCCTACATCCATCTTGCTATTGTATTTAAAATACCAGAATGTGGCTTTGTCAGCAGAATGTGCAATTTCATCAAATCCAGGTAGAAACTTGTATCTTTCTTATCCGGGACTTGCTGTGCCAGGATAAGCAATCTTGAATGGTGTGGAGTGCTGTCACATTTAACTGAGCTCCTCTGAGGCTACTGAATAAAACACAGACGGATTGTACGTTCTGGTAATTGTGCCCTGTTTTTGAAGGGATGTACTTTCTGGCCCCAGGTGGTAAGCACATTAACTCCATGGCTCTCAAGTTATCACCTCAGTTTCCTGTACATGCGGTCTAGTTTCGTGGGCTCTTAAGGCTGAGAGTACTAGACAGCTCCCCACACCTGTCAGGACAGGCAGCCCTTGGGGAGCTTGTAGCCACCTGGTGCCTCTTACATTACCTGTTGAAATCTCCACTGAAGAACCTGTTCTTCCACTTGTTTTTCTAGGCTTACAAGTTATCTTTTTGGTTTATTCCTACCCAGCAGTTTTCTACATGCCTACAGATGGGACTACCTGAAAATTTACACTTGGAAATTTCTCCTCCTTTGCTTTCCATTGCTGTGATATACCATGACCAAAAGGGAGGAAGTGGTTTATGTGGCTTACACATCTGTCATTGAGGCAACGCAAGCAGGGTTCAACCTAGAGGTTCAACCTGGAGGAGCTGGAGCAGGTTCTAAAAAGGGCTGCTTGCTCCCTTGCTTGCCATTGCTTGCCTAGCCTGCTTTCTTTCACAACCCAGAACCATCTGCCCAAGGATGGTACCACCCAGTGGGCTGGACCCTCTGACTTCAGTCATTCATCAAGAAGCTGCTTCTTCCCTGACCTGCCTCTGGACCATTTGATGGCGGCACTCTCTTACCTGAGGGTCGTCCAGATGACTCCAGTTTGTGTCAAGTCGATAAAAACCTGTTACTGTTATACATCTGAGAGATGCACTTGCTGTTCAGCCAGCACTGACTTGTCAGACCACAAAGTTGTTCATACTCAGTTAATAACGCCTGCCTTTCTTTGTCTACACTAGAAACACAATTAACAATGTCAAGCCACTTGCAATTGCAGGGAGATGTAATTTCAAAGGATGAGGTCACGTGAGGAGTGTTTCTGCCTCTGAGAGGAAATGGCTTAGGAAATAGAACTGGCGGGAAAGGTTTACTGCGAGCCCTGCTGCTCTTTGGTCTTAAGGAATCTGACTTTGTGTCGTCCCCCCCACACCTGTGTGCTTGGGCAAGGCATTTCCATGCCTCACGAAGTGGGAGCAATCTCAGCTATGCCTGTCTGGGCTCTACTTAACTATCAAGTCTCTTTGTGCAGCGTTTGAGTCCAAAGCCAATGGCACACCTGGTTCCTTTCTTTTCAGTCTAGGTAGCAAAAATGGTTTGGGCTTGATTCTTTGAAAATAATGAAAGAAAAGCAAAGGGGAGGTGGGGGGCACACTGGGAAGATGGCTCAGGGAATGAGAACACGTGTCCTGCCAGTCTGAACACCTGAGCTTGGTTCTCGCACTAGCCTGAACAGCGGATGCACATGGATGCACATGTGCAGCCATGATCCCGCTCTGTGGGGAACGGGGATAGGAAGATCACTGTGCTCTGCTGCCTGCCAGCCCAGCTTCACGATCAGAGAGGGATCCCATCTTAGGGAGTAAGGGGGAGAGTGGTAAAGGACACCAAACAGCTTCCTCTGTCCTCCACATGCATATATAGGTGTGTGCACACTGCAGGTACACCACACTCTAACATGCATACACACACACATACATAGGTGTGTGCACACTGCAGATATACCACACTCTCACATACATCCAGACACACATGCATATATAGGTGTGTGCACACTGCAGGTACTCCACACTCTCACATACATCCAGACACACACGTGCATATATAGGTGTGTGCACACTGCAGATACACCACACTCTAACATGCATACACACACACATACATAGGTGTGTGCACACTGCAGATATACCACACTCTCACATACGTCCAGACACACACACATACATAGGTGTGTGCACACTGCAGGTACACCACACTCTCATATGCATCCAGACACACATACATATACATGCATACATAGGTGTGTGCACACTGCAAGTACACCACACTTTTGCATATATCAAGACACACACACACACATACACACACCGGTGCATGCACACTGCAGGTACACCACACTCTTGCATACATCCAGACACACACACAAAGTAAAAGCCTTTTCTGTCTTTACAAATACTCACCTTTCTCTTGGTGTTTGCTCCTTACACTACTAAATTTGTCAGTGTATATGGTCAGTGCATCTACGTGGTGTCTATAAAGAGGTTATTTCTGCTCATCAGTGATTAGGTGTTGTGTACCTTAACTACTCTGAGAATAAAAGATACATAAAGCAGGACTGACCACTGTAGCTAAACTAACTCATGTATCGTTTGCTCTAAATATTGACTTTTCAGTGGGCCAGATCTTTTTATTGTGTGGTTAATTTGAGATATTTCTTGGATGTCCAGGTAGAAGTAACAATTGTAATGTGTTCTTTAAGGCTTTCTGTATTTAAAATCTGTTTTAGGGAGGGGAGAAAAATGTATAGCTTAATGAAAAATAAAATTTATGTTTTCCCCTAATTATTTGAAAAAAATAAAATAAAAACCACATCAGTGGAGAAATGTTTACACACCTGATGAGCTAAGTCTCTAGCTAGCACAAGTGATTTGAGGGTTTCCCTCTCATTAATCTTTTGTATGAAACATGCATATATGCAAGCTTCACACAGCAGTGACAAACAGTAGTTGATAGACCACCAGAGTGTGGTACCTACGGTTGTCCTCCACCCTCTGGACAGGCAGGAGGCCAGGTAAGGAACAGGGTCTTTTTGCATAGCTTGTCATTGATGTGCGCGGTGTCTTGGGGTCACCCTTATGAGTGGAAGGATGTCATTATGTTGGAGAGCTGGCACATGCTGTGGAGACATCCCCAGCTAAGTTGAGCTAATATTGGCTTCCTTTGGTCTCAGACATGAAAGCACACCAGTTTGAACATTGCTTGATGGCGTAGCAAAACTTTAACATGCACTTTCCGTCTCTGGCGTTTGCAAAAGTGCAAAACTGCGGCTTGATGTGTACATGGTGTCGGACTAATGCCACACCCAGAGTGACCCGGTGTCTGTGGCTTCACCATGGAGGCCATTGCTCTGTTGTGGTCAGCCCAGTCATCAGGCAGTATTCCTTCACTTTCCAGTGTTGGTAGTTGGATGTGGGGTTTGCCTTCACATTATTAAAACTCCATTTGTTCTGTCTTAGCTTCAGGAGAGCCAGCCTTCGTGGGAGGGGAAGAGAACATTTCCCCAGGGACAGAAATGGTAAACAGAAACTTCGATGTCCAAACGTTTGTTGTTTTTTAGTTTCCCTTGCCGAGTGGTTTAATCATATTGCTTCTAATCACCTACCCCAAAACAGCACAAATGTTCCCATCTTGACTGCAAGGGCAGTGGGACTCTTAGTTCTGATACCTGTAGGGTGTGTTGCAGAGACACTGTGTACCACAGTGGGGCACTTGCAGCACTATGCCGAAGTCGAGCTTAGGTCTCGGAGAAGAGAGCTCATCCGCTTTGTTCCCTTTATTTAAAAGATGGGAAAACTGGTGTGAAAGAAAACTTAAAGTTTGGGTTTGAATAATAGACTCTCTCAAATGTTACCACATTGCCATTCACAAGGCAGCACTTGGCATTCACTGTCCTGATGTGCTCAGTGTCTCCTTGTAGAAGGAGAAGCTGCTGCCCTCTGCTTCAGCCCAGGAAAGCGGCCACCTGCCTGGCATTTCTCTACTGAGAAGGACACTTGTCTGCAGAACCCAGCAGTGCTGTTTGAAGGTGACAGTGGTGATGGCAAAGGCTCAACAGTCACAGACAGAAGCTTGTGGGAGGCATTGTCATGGGCAGATGCCAGAGAGCCGAGGGAGTCCTGGGGCAGTGTAGGACAGGTACAGTGAAGTCAAGCTGCTTCCATGTCCATCTGCCCACAGGAGAAACCCATCGTGCTTGGTGGAATCAGAAGTAAGGTTTGTCTTTTGGAATGTGTGATGCTTAATCTGAAAAATGAAACCCTATCCCCCCCATCCATGAGTGTGTGTGTGTGTGTGTGTCCCTGCCTACCTATCTGTCTGTCCGCCCGTCTTTGTGTCCTGTTCTACCGGATTCCACCTCATTGCTTTGAGGCAATGCCCTCCTTCCTTCTTCTGTTGCTGGAATGAAATACTCTGACCAAAGCAACCTGAGCAGAGAAAGTTTGCACTTGCAGTTGAGGTTAAAGTCTGTTGTTTGGGGTAAACAAAAAGGCCTGCCATGTGGCATCTCCAATTCAGAATTACACAGAGAATGAGAACTGGGGCCAGGCTACATATAAAACGTCACCACCAGTGCCACCACTGCCATTAGAGCAAAGCTCCATCCTGTAAAGGTCCATAACCTTTCCAAGTAATGCCACCATGTGGGGACAAAGTGTTCAACACACAAGTCCATGGGAGACACTCATATTCAAACTACAACAGACGGGGTCACCTACTGAACCCGAATCTAGGCTGGTGGATAGCAATTCCCAGTTATCTCCTGTTTCTAGTTCACACACTGGGGTTATCGGTGTATATGGCTAGCTACACCCAGCTTTTTATGTGGGTGCTGGAATTTGAACTCATGCCCTCATGCAAATGATTGTATCCACTGAGCTATTTCTCCAACCCTACTTTGTTTTGAACACTTCTATCGTATGGACACTTGAAACAAATGAACAAACTAAAAATTCATGAAAGGGGGCAGAAAGATTAAAAGAGCCAGAGGAGCAAGCAGTTTATTGTGAGATTGTGTCTCCTAGAAATGTCAGGGATGCTGCTGTACCCAGCACAGCTGCCTAAGCTTGACCTGAACAAAGAGGACACCAGTAGACATGTTAACGTGGACGGGGAAGCCCAAGAGGTCTCAACCCGAGATGAGTACAGGGAGCTAAGGGACGCTGAGAGGGGGAGAAACAGCCCCTAGGAAGAGCACACCAATTGGCTGTCTGACACCAAATGGTCTGCCCTGAAAACACACATACAAGTGACAGTCTGTAGACTGAGCAGGCTGTGTTTGTGTATTTGAGAACATGCACACACATATGTGTAACAACAGTGAAAGAAACGGAAGCCATGAAAAAGCAAAGCTGTAATAATTGTACAGCAAGAAAGATGATATCTAGTTTTATGTTCAAGTCTCGACTCCCTGGGACTTAGTCCTACCTGCCAAGTGAAATCACTCCCAAATACCATTTCCTGTGACTTAAGCCATCAGGCTTGGGCTTGCCATGATCCCAGAAACCATGAGGTAGCTGATGGCCCCAGTGACTTGGCACCTGCAGCAGAGGCGGGGTGGGCTGCCCAGGTCCCCCCGAAGGCTGCAGTGTCAGCAAGAGCAGGCATTCCGCCCTCTCCGAGGTCACAACAAAGCCTGATGTCCCTGGTGACAGTGGGTTCCAAACTGGAAACTGGCCGGTGGCAGCTAGCCTATCTGCTGGCCGGTTGTAGAGTTGTGCTTAGTTTTTCCTACTTGAGTGATATGATATTTAACTTTTATAGTTTGATAACTAAGAGTACCATCACACTAGTGTTTTGGGGCTGTAGATGGGGATAGCATCTCATTGTGTAGCCCAGGCTGTCTTGGGTGGACTTACTAAATAGCCCAGACTGGCTTTGAACTCCTTCATGGCAGCCTTCCCAAGTGCTGAATTTATAGACACGAACGTCCACTATGGACTCTGCAATATCATTTAAAAGTAGAATTGTAGATCTTTGTCACCTCAGTAACTGAAGTGATGATTAGAAATAAGGAATTAGAGCTGGGTGGTGGTGGCACATATCTTTAATCCCAGCTCCTGGGAGGCAGAGACAGATGGGTCTTTGTGAGTTCAAGATCAGCCTGATCTACAGAGCAAGTTTCAGGACAGCTAGAACTGTTACATAAAAAACAAAACAAACAACAACAACAGAAAAAGAAGAAGGAATTCATCCACAGCCGTAGCACTCTGGTAGCTCCAGTCTTGTCTGGTGTCCGAGTTACTTCTTAGAAGGGAAGACTGAATGCATGGAAGATCCAGGCATGGTGTAGCTGCACCTGCCGGTTGTTGTGTGCGTGAGGAGCCCTCACAGGCTCCCCTGCTGGACTGCTCCGCCCAGCTGGTGGCTCTTTTAGGAGGCAGGTTCTGAGGGAAGTGGATTGCTGGGGCAGGCTTCACAGTCCATAGCCAGGTCCTGCTTCCTGTATCATCTTCGTTTTTGACCTACAAATAGTGTTGTATTTCTGCTGTGACTACCGGGAGCCTTACTCAGCTTGCCCACCTGCATGTTTCCCCCTTTGTAATGATTGCACCTTCCCACTGTCAGGTAAAATGAGTCCTTCTGTGATTATGTTGCCTCTTGTGGAGAGTTTAGGCGCAGTAATGAGAAACACAACTGATGCACCCATCCAGCTTAAGTTTCCTGGCCAGTTGTGTGTTTGTGAGATAAGCATGTTCCTGTTCTCTGTGAAAACATGTGGTAGGTTCTCTCCAGTATTTAAATATGGGCAACATAAAATGGTAGCAGCTTCCCATTGGAACTAACTTTTTGATATGTTGGGGATCTTGAAATCCTAATATTGGGGCTGGAGAGATGGCTCAGTGGTTAAGAGCATTTCCTGCTCTTCCAAAGGTCCTGAGTTCAATTCCCAGCTGCCACATGGTGGCTCACAACCATCTGTAATGGGGTCTAGTGCCCTCTTCTGGCCTGCAGGCATACACACAGACAGAATATTGTATACATAATAAATAAATATTTTTTAAAAAAAGAAATCCTAATATTTAGCCATTAGAGGCAAATTGGTAAATTGCCCATTTCTGTTACTTATTTTGTTTGTTTGTTACCTATAACAGGCAGACTTACGAAAGTGCTTCCATGTGTGAGACACCAAAATTCACCCCTAGGTATGGCGCAGTTTTGAGAGAAAGCATCATTCATTTGAAGGTCTAGATTTAGTTCTGAAATGGTTCAGGATTTACAACTTCAGCATAACACAATATTGAGATTACTCTTTACAACTCGTTGGTGTGTTGTTACTAGATAGCATCCAGCAATTTGGAAGGTTAATGTCTGGTTCCCAGCATATGTACTAGTTCGCTTTCTCATTGGTTGTGACAAAATAATTGAGTGTACAACCTGAACGAGGAAGTAATTCTTTTAACTCATACTTTGAGAGGGTTTAGTCTCGCCATTTACGCCTGCACGGGCAGATTCTATAGTGACAGGCGTGTGTGGTAGGGAACTAGGAACAGGAATGTGTGGTACAGAACTTAACGGTGGCAGGGATGTGTGGTAGAGGAGCTTTTCTGTGTGGCTTTGAAGCAGAAAGAAAGGGGACAGAACAGAGTTCCCTAAGCTCTCTCTTTACTCCATCTAGGCTCCATCTCCAGGTGTTTCCAGAATGTCTCAACGTAGCACCACTACTTAGTAGACCAAACACCCAACTCATGAGCCTGAAGGGAGCTCTCAGGCTGAAGTGATAATGCCGGGGGTCAGATTTTCCAAGGAACATAATGCAGCTTTCCATTTGAGGAACACACATTTTGTAGCAGCCAAATGAATGTTTTCAGTGTGTAGTGTGAGTAATCGCACTACTACCACACCCCATTCTATCCACAGAGGCATTCGGGGGTGTTTGGGGGCCACTTTGGGTTGTAGGAATAGTCCTACAGGGTGCCTACTTCTGTTGAGGACAACTGGCTCACTTCCTGTCTGTCCTTAAGTAGCAGGGTAACAGCTGGGTAAATTCCATTACTACATGACCTGTGAATATTTCCCTACGTCCCAGAACTCTTCAGACCGTAGTCTGACCTCAGATGGGCCTGGCTCTGAATCAGACACTCTTGTGGCGCTTTATTTCATTCTTTAGGTTAATATAATATAAATTGTATTCCAATGTTCCAGTCAGTGCTGGAAGGAGAAATTAAGCCTTCCTGCTGGCTTTAGTTATGGAAATAGAACTGAGCGCTCACTCATCTTCTTACATTCTGTGCAGTGTTTTTGAGTGGCAGTCTAAGTATTTTAATTGGTCTCAAGCTGATTTATAGCCCCTCGTTTTATGTTTCTCGTTTTATATCTAAAATTTACAAGTTTAAATTTTTATTCTGTGTCATTAAAACAGTACAAACAGCATTTAGACAAAACAAGCTCTATTCAGAAGACCCAAGGATGTTCACTCACATGGTCTTCTCACTTTTAGGAGCCAGGGCATCCCGTCTGTCTTCAGGAGGCTCTTCATGAATGGAGGAGGGTGTGGTGGGGACATTTCCCCAGTCTCCATCACTAAATAGACTGTCACTCATCTCCTGTCATTGTCTGCCCTCTGACCCCTGTCTGGTGCTGGGATTTCCATATGAAATGCTCCTCTTGACTCAGGTAGTGATGCTTGGTCCACAGCTGGGGGATTTGATGTTTGTACAATGTATGCCTACCATGGCCTTTTCACTTTTGTTTTCATAGGGCTTAGGTGGAAAAGTTTCCCAGGATCCTACTTATGGAACCATAGAAAGAAAATGTGGAAAATAATCCTAGGTTTCCTCTCCAACAGGTGCCTCAAGTATAGTTGCATGTTCATCTTTCTGCACACTTGCCGTCCATGGTATAGTTGCATGTTCATCTTTCTGCACACTTGCCCTCCATGGTATAGTTGCATGTTCATCTTTCTGCACACTTGCCATCCGTGGTATAGTTGCATGTTCATCTTTCTGCACACTTGCCGTCCATGGTATAGTTGCATGTTCATCTTTCTGCACACTTGCCATCCATGGTATAGTTGCATGTTCATCTTTCTGCACACTTGCCGTCCATGGTATAGTTGCATGTTCATCTTTCTGCACACTTGCCATCCATGGTATAGTTGCATGTTCATCTTTCTGCACACTTGCCGTCCGTGGTATAGTTGCATGTTCATCTTTCTGCACACTTGCCGTCCATGGTATAGTTGCATGTTCATCTTTCTGCACACTTGCCATCCGTGGTATAGTTGCATGTTCATCTTTCTGCATACTTGCCATCCATGCCTCGCTTTCTTCCACGGCAGAGTTTGGGTGTGTCCAGGCAAGCAGAACCAACAGTGAACTGCATTGGTCTGCAAAGGCATATTGTTGTTGGGGCCTCTCCTGGTAGGAGATGCAATTTCATCTTCTACTGCATCCTCTCTGGAAATACCTTAGACGTGTTGAGCAGGTAAAATCCTTTTCAGCTTGCTGCTTAACAGAGGCTTGATAGGTCTTCTGAAGAGTGTTTCTATATGGGGGAGGGGCTGTCTTTGTTTCTTGGAGATCTGTTTGATATGTTGAGCTACAAGATGAACTGCAGTTTGTCTGAGCATCTTGATCTAATTGTTCTTTTCACCTAATTGTCGTTAAAGTCAAGCTAAGCTGCAAATTATTACTGTAAGGCTGAGTTTCTCCATAAAGCCAGTAGAACTGAAGTCTGTATTCTTTTTTCCCTTTTGTATGTGTGTGGTGTGCATGTATATACACACATTTGTATGTAGGTAGGCATAGGTTTGTGTATATGCATGCATGTGTTTGCACGTGTGTGCAGAAACCTAAACGTGACTTCCAGTGCCTCCCAGTTGCTCTTCACATTATTGAACTGAGTCAGGGTCTCTCAGTTGAAACCAGAGCTCACCAGCTTGTTTAGTTTAACGAGGCAGCTTACGCCATTTACCCCTTGTCTCTGCGTCCCAGTGCTGGGATCATATGCTGCCATGCCTGCCAGGGTTTGCTGCAGGCCCTGGGGATCCAAACTCTAGTCCTCAGGTGCTTTATCCACTGTGCCATCTCCCCAAACCAGGCCTCTGTATTCCTAAGAAATAGATTAGCCACGCAGAAATCCAAAAATATACTAACATCTCCTTAAGTAATCAGTTTCTCTTTCGCTACGCTGTATATGCGTAGTTGATTTCACTGCTTTCACAGTCTCCTTCGCATAACTTTATTACCTCAATTTTGTACAATTAATGTGAATTTTCTCATTATTTGTAACATGTATGCATTTTATGAGACTCTTGTGCTACCTCCTCCCTAGTGGGACATCTGAGCCATTGTAAATTTTAGATATTATCTGCGCAGAGATTTAAGTCCATGCGCTCCTAAAGATGTATTTGCCACAGTGTTTAAAATGGTCTGTTTATTTATATCAGATGTGATTCGATGCATTTTTGCAGGTAGGAGCAAATCTCTTGCCCTTCCTCCACTGACAGAGAGGTGGCATTGCTATGTTAGATAACCAGTGACTCTCACTCTGGGAGATTACTTGAAATATCTCTTCTCTGTTTTCTTTCCAGCACACAGAAAACAAGCAAGAACTTTCATGAATAAAACTTGCTTAATGTATGATGGCACTCTGTGTATTAGGAATGCCCACCTTTTGTTTCCTTTGTGCGTTTAGTTTTTCAACATAATGGAGGAGGGTTTCTCTGTGTAGCCTTGGCTATCCTGGAACTTGCCCTGTAGACCAGGCTGGCCTCACACTCAGAGATCCACCCACCTTTAATCCTCTGACAAGTGCTGGGATTAAAGGCGTGCACCTCCAAAGCCTGACTGAGTACACTAATTTTAAACAATGGTGAATACAGATTAGCAAAAGAAAGGGAACAAAAGGAGCCAAACCATTTATTGATAACTGCCATAATGCCTTGATCTCAATTATTCATTTATATTTGCATGTACAGAACATGCTTATTCCAAATGATCAGTTATATGACATGCTTTGAGATTATAAAAGCATAGTCAATGTATCATGAACATACATCATGAATATTTACCCATACGGTATGGTGTAATTTAAATGGATAAAGATTTATATCGTATGTGTTTATCACTGTATTTAACAAATACCCAGCAGAGGATTTTATTTCTGTTCTCATTGTTATTAGAAATGGCACTCTGGCTGACTACATCAGGTATTGCCAGCTCTGGTTCAGTCTGTCTCTCAAGTCTGCGGTCGCAGTGCTGTCACGTTGGGGTCTGATCAGAGAGCCCAGCTGGAAATGGATCTGCTTCTCAACTTGTGCTTGGTACAGAGTCCTCTCTCTACCTAAGGAGGTGCTGAGTGTGGGTCTCCAGCCTGAGGCTCTTAGCTCTCTGCTGCTTGTCATGTGGCCTTTGAACATGGCTTTTTGTTTCAGCAAAGCCAGAAAGAGGAGTCTTCTACTCTTGGTGTGTTTGTACGGCCAAGGAAAAAGTCTGCTAGCAGGATAGAAGTTATATTCCTTTGTCCATAACCAAAGTATTGACTTCCTGTCCCATCATCTTGGCTGTGCTATTTGTTAGATGGGTATTATTTGGCAGATCTGCACTCAAGGGGAAGGGAATATGTGAGGGTATGAACACCAGGAAACAGGAGTCCCTGGGAGCCATTTACAGTGTGTTGTCCCATGAACCATCTTGCAGTTGAAAGTCACGAACATCCTTTTCTACCTCCAAATGATGCGGTCCAGTTATTTTCCAGAGTTTGTTAATGTTGCATTCCCAATTCTTACACATCAGCACTTCAGGGGAGTAGATAAGTTTTCAGTTCTTTGTTTAAAGTCCTTAATCTAATAGGTGACGTGAGACCATCCCGAGTCTACTGCCTTTCATGATGCTGAAGACATTTTTTTTTCATGTCTTTGATTCCGTGTGAGATGTATCCCGGATTTCCGCCTTCTGTTTTTGAGCTTGTTGACTCTTAAGGGTCAGCCACTCAGTAGTGTCTGTGAGCTCATTGCCCAGATTTACCTGGATGGGCCTCTCCCTAGGCTCTGCACAGTCCAGCCACGTACATGTCTGTTGAGATGTCTTAGAATCTCTCCAGTTTATCCTTTGTCGTGTGTGGTGTGTGTGTGTGTGTGTGTGTGTGTACTTGTGTACATGTGCATATATGTGTCTGGTCCAGCAGACTTGTCTGTTCATGCTTGAAAGGAGGAGTGAGGATTAAGGAGAGAAATATTCAAGAAACAGAAGACAGAGTTGGGAGGACATCCAGTGAGTACTGTGATCAGCCCCGAGTTTATTACTCAAAGTTCTTATGAACCCCAATCCAAAGGGGGAAGGCAAAGACTTCCTTACCACAATACAAAGAACGAACCAACATAATTACCTGCTTAATACCCAAAGCATCAAGTAGCCACACCCTAAACTGAACATGTTGCTGTCTAGACAAGACATCTAGTAGCCACACCCTGGGTCAAATATTCTGTTATATTACCTTGAAGGAGCAAGAATAGGTCTGAACTCTCTGACCTTTAGTCAAGATGGAACGGATCTACTTCTGTGGGCCTCCACATATATGTGCATATACATGTGTGCATGTGCATGTATATACATGTGTTTCAGAGCATCCTTGCTCATCTTGCCTTCAACCACTGTTTTCACCCATCATCTACTCTGCCCAGTGTAGCTGCCCTCAAACTGTGTACTTCATTTCAGCCAGGGCAGCACCCTTTACCTTTGCGATAACATCTTACTTTTTAGCTCTCTGGACTCCTCCCAAGGGCTTCTGCCATGCCAATATCCCCCATTGGTGGTCTCCTAAGCCAGGTGTGGTGATGCACACCTATTATCTCACCAATCAGAAGAATCCTGAATTTGAAGCCAGCCTGGGGAGAAAGCTTAGGCAGTACTTAGCATGTACAATGAAGTGAGTTTAATGTAAAAGCTCAAATAATAAAAAGAAAAGCTGGGCATAGTGGTATACATTTGCAGGCCATGCCAGGGAGGAAGAGACCAGAGCCCTGGGGCTCCCTGGCCAGGCGACCAGGCCTACTTGTAGCAGTATACATCTATGCAAACGTTCACAACAATGTTTCAGAGTGTAAGTCCTTCAGAAGATCTGCTTTAAGGCATGGCTGCAGATGGGAGTATATGATACAGCCATCATTGTGTTGGGTGTTTTGGAGTCTTACAGAGAATCAGTGCTGTTGGTGTCAGTTAGAGCTGGTTTAGCAGGATCTTGTACAGCGAGCCTTTACCAGCTAGGGTTGCCTTTTTGTTGGTTTTCTCCATACAACAAAGTCTTCAGCCACTTCATAGTTTTTACAGAGGCTCTGGGATGTCACAAGCCTAGTAGGCTACTTGTGACTTGTCTCCTCTTCCCATCTCTATGTGTCTGCCATCCCTGTAGAACTAGAGTCTTCCCTGCAGGTTCCCCCATCACACTTTCCCAAGGCTGAGCCAGTAAGAGTCAAAAAACAAAAGGCCAGAGTTGATTGCCCATGAAAACATTTCTCTGCATTGCTTTTCTGTTCCTTCCAGTGACATATCATTGAACAAAATTTTTCCCAGGCCGCTTCCATGGCAGGCTGAGTTGAGTTTCAGTACAGCCAGATCTGCAGAGTGAGACACTGCCTCAAAAAGTTAATTAAAAAGAACAGCACAATGGCATATCATAAACCCTGATTGGAGACATGGAGACAGGAAGGTCACTGGGACTCTGGCCAGCCAGGTTGGCTAATCAGTGAGCTCCAGCTTCAGTGAGAGTACTTGGTCTCAAAAGTGAAGGTGGTCAGGAGTATTGACTCACTTCTTTGATCTCAGCCCTTGGGTGGCAGCAACAGATGGCTCTCTGAGATTGGGATAAACCTGGCCTATATAGTGAGTTCCAAGCTTGTCTTACTTAGGGTATCTTTTGCTGTATTGAAACACCATGACCGAAAGTGACTTGTGGCGTATATTTCACATTACCATTCGTCCCTGAAGGAAGTCAGGACAGGAACCTGGAGGTACCCAGGGCTCTCACCCTGCACAGTGGACTGGGCCCCCCATCATTCCTTAGGAGCTGCTGCCCCCAGCCAGGCTTTATGGGCGGTTTTTTTTTTTTTTACCTTTTCTTTATTTTTTTTTCCATACATTGTTTTGTTTTATTTTTTCCATTCAAGAACATAATTAAAGATAAAAAAAAAATTTTT